>JXSR01S010580.1:104220-105643 GCA_000969725.1 Ophiothrix spiculata
TTATATAAGTGCACAGATGTAAAAAATGTATTTTGTCTTAATGTTGCACTGATATTTATTACAGGATTCTTAAAAGCTTTTTACGTATGCTATATAACATTTTGAGTAGCTTGAAAACTTTGTCAAAGGTAGGGACGTTGATAATTGAGAGGTTGCGAAAATAAGGTTTGTTTCGTGTATTATCCGTCCATATATTCAGACATTACTATGCGAATTATGAGAAGGCTACCCGTGTTGATTTTTCGTCGTGCTGCGCACATTGACCTGGGGTGATAGCGTCAAGTAAAGTTAAGGACAGATTTCAGATTATAATGAAAAGTCCAGGGTAAGTATGGTAAACAACGATTACCAAAGAAAGCAATGTACTATGAACTATCAAAAAACTACAGATGAATAATCATTGCAAAATGTGCCGTGATGCGAACAATATTTCTCCATCATGAACATTTCGGTAAATGGTAAAACATTTTACAGTATGGCAAAAATTTTACACCATGAGAAAAATTCAAAATGAAAATGTTCATTCCGAATGAAATTTTAACATTGTGGTGAAAATGTAACACCATGAGAAAAATTCTGAATGAAAATGACTACAAAAATGACAAAGTATATCTAGGCCTTAAAGTCGTTAAACGGTATGTATTTTACAATAGGCGTACCGCAGACGTTAACCTAAACCTTATTTTCGCAACATCTCAATTTTTAATAGCCAATTTTGATAAAAAAAAATAAGAATTCGTGACGTATCACTATTATTCCGACCCAGAGGGTGTTTTAAGTACTTCCCACCATTCAATTCAAACTGCTATTTCCACAGCTTATAAACAACACACCATGACACTGAATGAACCAACTGCATATGACAATATGACAAAACTACTCGTGGGAAACTTGCTACAGAAAATTGTTTTTAGCTTTTGCGACCCTTGGAAGGACATTCTTCCGCAGATCACTCATAACAGCACTATCGGTGAACTCGGATTTTGAATGACTGTGAGTGAAGCCTAACGACAAATGACTTTCGGGGTCATCACTCAGCCAAGGCAGTTAGTTACCTGGACAATAAACTGGGTGGATCGGGGGGGGGGGGTATTTTTTAACATTAAGTCTTAATACCATTGAACATACGCTCCACCGGGCTACAGGGCTATGCCTCTGTAGCTAGGTGCACCTATGATACACGCACGCCCTAAACCATTGTCCTACCACCACATTCATACGACCATTTCATATCTGGATATATCTATTGGTTTTATAAATACTGGGGATTTAAAGTGCGCTATGCCTCCCAGATTTGTAATTCCACTCGGCCTCTGCACACTTTACATTGTTTGCTGACCACTGTGGCCCAAGTAAGCTCCATTCCACACCAAGCATCATTTCAGGTTCTGCGACAACCTCTAGGGGCGCTGAACCTTGATCA
>JXSR01S010580.1:106208-126168 GCA_000969725.1 Ophiothrix spiculata
TATCATGCATTTTCAAGATAAGAGGAATTTAATTGACAATATTGTACATAAGTCTATGCAAGATTTGATACAAAAATGCCGTTTTTACGAAAAAATATTGTCATATAGAGTTTTGATTTTTATCAAAACTATTTTTTTCGGTTCTTAACATATGCTTTATAACTTGAAAAAAAAAAGGACAAAGTGTTTTCAGGTCCCATCCAACCCTAACACTAAACCCCAATCCTAACCCTAAAACTAACCCTAACCCTAAATTAAACCTAACCCTAACAATAACCCCAAACCCTAACCCAAAAATTCTGGATGGGATATAAAGTATACTTGATCCAAAAAAAACCCCACACACGCCTCAATCAAGACGCAATTATAAGCCTATAAACGTGCTTGGTTGTCTGATACTGTCTGGCGCTCTTATATACTACTAGATGTCCAAACATTAACTTCGGATTTACTCAAGCATGTCAAGTCACCCACACTGATTCTGACAGTTCTGTATTAGCCAGTCACAAACAAGAATGATTAGTTTCTTTATATTGGACAAACTACTCAACGCATTTTTATGTACTGAAATTTAAAATAATTTATTATTTATGTGCTAGGCCGCTTTTGAGAAGTTATGGCATAGAAGTCAGTAAAAATAGGCCAAAATACGTGACAAAATTTTCAATTCCTTCGTGCATGAAAATGCTTGCACCTAGCGATATTTTGCCTCAAATGCGGCCTGCTTATCGACGGCAAATTTTGATATATTCAATTTTACAATTTCCATGATTTTTCATTTCTTTAAGAGAAGCACACTAAAAATTGAATAAAAACACACGTTATAGTATAGGAAATGTAGTTCTTTTACCTGATCAATATATCAATATTTGACGATGTGTTTCGTGTTCTTTCTACTATCTTAAGCGCATTATAATTGAATAGGGACAAAAGGAGTCAATATGAACGTGGAGGACACCAAGGTTAAACGAATAATTTCTCGCTTTGTGGCGTTTGTAAGCCTTGTGCCTGGTACACGCGCAACACCTGACCAGCTTGATTTCCTTGAGTTACACTGCCCGTTGGCTTTGCTTTGGATCTTGTGATGCAAAACAGTCAGCAGTATCCATTAGCCAGAGGAATGATAGTACTGACTCAGAAGCTCAGTTGGTAGCGCGTGGCGCTGGTAATGCAAAGGTCGAAGGTTGGAAACCTGGATGGTAAACTTATTATTTATTTATTTATTTGTTGCTTTATACATCAGTTCATTAGTTTGTAGCTTACCCTGGACAAAATCGAGTACAAAAATAGTACAACATTCCTAAGGGTTTTTTTTTCATTTGGAACAGCATTTAAGTACAATTTGAGTACATTTACAGTACATAAATTTGTACTATATTTGTACTAAAACTGTACTATAATTATGTTCCAAATGTGTACCTTAGAAAATGTTGTACCATTTTTGTACTCGATTTTGTCCAGGGTAGTAATTTAACTAGTTAGTTAGTTAGTTTGTTTGTTTGTTGTTGGTTAATTAATACAGTATGTTTGTTTGTTTGTTTAAAAAATTATATTCTGCCAGAATCAAAAAGCAATATCACCTTACCCATTTAGCGTTCGATACGTTAACTTAGCGTGAAATCTTGCCATCTTTTACGTTATTTCTTTATCTATCGGATCAATGAACGCTATTTTTAAGGATAAGGTCAGCCCTAATGAAATCGCAACTACCAGTAGACACGGTAATCAAAACACACATAAATCAATGGGAAACACTCAAGCAGTGAATACTGTTGGCCAAATGTCCAAAATTAAGCTCAAAATTCTTAGATTGTACATAAGGCTGATTTTGAAAAAATGAAAATTTTGATTTTCTATCGGGCAACCCTCTCATTTGGTGCATTATTGGTTAAAAACACCACATGTAACATTTTGTCACTTTTCATTGATATTTAGGGGGGCTACCGACCTCCTGACTTTTCTCCTGACTCTAGAAGAAATAAAGAAAAATTATGTCCTCATGTTTTAGTTAAAATGTTTATCTTCCCTAAAACATGTTTATGTACTGATTTCAAGTTCAATGTTATTCACAAAATTGAAAAAATAAAAAAACTCTGGTGTGGGAGTAAACCCTATTAATAACACAGCCTTTATTTTTAGACCTAAACTAGTTTAGACTTTGACACAACACACAGGTTCAAATAGCAGGATGAATTAGTAATAGAAAATACAGTCATTGCAGAAGTCTAACTTGTCTGAAACATAAATTATAGAAAATAATCATCTAATTACCCCAACCATTACAACAAATTTCAATGAATGTTACATAACTGGAACCACAAGCATTTTATATTTGATTAATGACCCACATGCTTAACACCACTTAACAGGATTTGCACTTTCATCCTTCATTGAATAGTTGTCAACAGTTTCAAGTGTTTTGACCACCAGGTTCAATACAATGCTCATATGATACTCTTGATTTTAGTACTGTGATATGATTACCAGGGTGTAACTTGCATTGGACAAGCTATGGCAGAAAATGAACTTTGAACTAGTTGAGGATGTTAACAAACAAAGCTTGATTCAGAATCATTATTTCATTTATTCAATTCCAAATTTTGATGGCCTCTCAAAAAGTAAGTTATGTTTCTTGGGCTGCTTTTCAAGTGTTTGACTTTTTACCTTTCTATATTGTTTTCTCAGGACAAAAAATATTAAAAGGGATTGTGAGTTATGCTCAAGGTGTGTTTTAAATATTAAAAAAAGCATTACATCAACAAAGGATAAAAGATTTTAAACAATTACTACACTATAATTGTTCCTAATAACAAACAGAATAATTTTATCAAGAGGCCATGGCTGTTGAATCTTTTGCTGCCACCCAAATGATAGAATTTTCAACAAATTGCATTTTTATGTCTATTTGATGACTGTGTCTGACATTTACCTAGCAAATTGCTTTGATTAGACGCTTATACACAACACATATTGATTTTAGTACAATCATTTTCACATAATGATGAATTTTGAAGGCATTTCAAAACATGTCTTAAAATCCCATTGACTTAACACACAAAAGTTCAAAGGCTGGTAGCACCCCCTAAATAATCATGAAAAGTTGTGTATGTGGTGTTTTTGTACCCCAAATGCACCAAATGAGAGGGTTGCCCAATAAAAAATCAAAACTTTGATTTTTAAAAATCAGCCTATTGTACATGTACAAAAAATGCTGATGATGCCAAGTGTTTTATTAATGTCAATCAACCCTCTGACTGCGAGCAGTTTCAGTCAGATTTGAATGCTTTAGTCAATTGGAGTAACACATGGGAGCTTAATTTCCACCCTTCCAAAAGCCAGGTCATTTCCTTAACAAGAACCAGGAAACCCATCCTTTTTGATTACAATATGGATGGTACACCTCTGGTTAAAATTGATTCCTTAAAAAAATATGGCTGTTGACATAACTACCAAACTTGTTTGGGATACTCACATTAATAGAGTTGTAAAAAAGTGTAATCGTAAAATGGGTATGATCATGCGTACTGTAGGTTTTAACCCCCCAGTTAAAGTTACCAAGACTCTTTATAATTCCTTGATCAGGAGTGATCTTGAGTATGGTGGCTGTCTTTGAAGCGGCACATCCAAACACAATATTCAGATGCTGGAAGGTGTTCAAAGACGAGCTACCAAATTCATTTTACATTATCCTGATCATGATCAAGATTATAAAGAGAGATTTGAGCATTTGGATTTACTTCCCCTGACACTCAGGAGAGACAAGTGTGATCTGCTGGTTATTTTTTTATAGATGCAAGGAGGGTCACTATGATATAAAATATTAATAACTATGTTGAATTTAGCAACAGGCATGGGCAGGACCGTCCCACCACTAGATCTTCTTCTGATCCCTTCAGGCTCAAAATTCATCGTTGCAAAACTGAAGCGCACATGAATTTTTATTTCAATCATATTGTGAAGCTTTGGAATCAGCTTCCCTTTCAAACAAGATCAGCTGGTTCCTTTTCTTTATTTAAATCTGGGGTTGTTGAATTTTTGAATTCTCATTTTTCTCAAAATGTTTGTACTAGTGATGCATGCTGTTGGAGTTCCTATTGTAGGTGTGCACACTGCAGGTTAGTTAAAGTGGTGTTTTTTTTTCATAAGGTGGGACGGTCCTACAGGTGTTTTTGCACCTGTTTGTCCCATTCTTTTTGCTGGTACCTTGCGTATTGATTACTTTTTTGATTTGATATTACAATATTTTATATTTTATATGTAACTAGATTTCTATGTGCCAATGATAATAAATTACAAAGTGAAATAAATAATAAAAATGATAATAAATAATGTCACACAATTATTTTATATAGCTGAAATTATAGGTTATACTTTGTTTTAACACACCTTTATGTCTAAATGGCACAATGTGTATGAATAAAACAACACGAGACGCATATAATAGTGGTGTTTAACGTACAGCTCGAATTGAAATTAAGTTCAATAAGGGTTCTACTGACGTTATTTTAACAGCTGCTCATTTGCATTTGACTAGAAATAAGGTTACCGTCGAAAATAGCGGTAGCGTATTTGAAACACAACCTCTCAAATATTTGTCAATTTACTGTATTTGAAAAGTATGACCATTTGTGTAGTATTTGTCTGAGAATTTACGCTATGTTGCAATACTTTTAATAACGGAGTGTACATTATAAGTCATTAGTATCATTTAAATGGTAGTCTAGTTTTGGCACCGCTGTTTGATTACCATTAAATAGTATTCATTTAGAAGCAGATGCACATTATTGGTGGCGCTAATAGTATAAATCAGGTTTCGGGTTTCCAGAATTTATGAGTCTTATTAAGTTTGACATTTGACTCGTGGAAAAGGTAAAGGAGACCAAAACATTGTATGCATGTTAAATTAACATACTATATATATACCCACATGATAGTCAACCCAGGGTTAGGCAACCCCGGGTTGACCAACCCTGGGTTGTCTTCCACTTAGTGCGTGGACTCCATACGTAGAACATACTACATTATACTACAGTAAGTCATACGTAGAACATACAACATTATACTACTATTAGGCATATCTAGGCTTAAAATATATCAACTGACTATGATTACCCTGGGTTGACCAATGAACTTCATTAACAACTTCAGGTTGGTAAGTGCGGAAGTGGAGATCACCAGGGTGGACAGCAGCACCCGTTTGATATTTGACAGGGAGTGTAGGTCAGAAATACAATAGCGGACAGTCAGCTATGTGGATTTATATGTATTTAGGTGTATATGGAGAAAGATAATACGACACAAGCTGAGTGTGATTTGTTGTCAATGCCATCATTCCCATGCCTTTGTGTGACTGGTAGGCTTAGTGTAGCGATGAATGTTGTTCAGAGAAATGATTCATCTAATATGATATTGACTGTGTGGGAACCCAGAAATACTCTCAACTATGATTACCCTAGTTAACCAGTAAATCCAATAACAACTTTAAATTGTCAATTATGTGAATGACGATCACTTAGGTTGACCCATTATGCTGGTTGAGAAATGAACTTCACTAATAACTTCAAGTTGTTAATGCAACTGACTATGATTACCCTGGGTTGACAAATGAACTACATTAACATCCCCAGGTTGTCAATTATATGAGAAAAGATTTCCCAGGGTGTACATTGTACAACCTGTTATAAAACAAATGAGTAAATTATGATTTACCTACCTTTCACTACTAGTAATAGTATGTTTTACGTATAGATACCTAAGTGGAAGACAACCCAGGGTTGGTCAACCCGGGGTTCAATATATATATATAATAACATGTGCAATCGCTGGTTCTCTTCTTATTTTCATAACAGATCTCAAATTGTTTTTGTTAATGGCAAATTATCCAAGCCACACACTGGAAGGTGTGCCTCAAGGATTGGTCATTGGACCATTGTCTTTTACAATGTACACAGCACCATTAGAGGATTATAAGTGCACGTGGCCTCGGCCGAATGATATATGCTGATGACACTCAAGTATATATTGTTCTTGATGATTAAACTGACCGTGATTTACTCATTCCAAAAAATTAAAAGATGTGTGGAGGATATCAAACGCTGGTCAACTGCCAATGATCTGAAACTTAATGGTGACACAATCGAAGTGCTACATATAACATCTCGTTTTAGAAATTCTACTCCTCTACCATGTGTGCGAATATGTAATTCATCAATTGATTTAAAGATGGATACTTTTGTTTATTTTATTTTATTTATTTATTAGACTTTCTTACTGGTTAACACATAAATATTGCACAAATTCACATCAAAATGTCATAAAAACAGAGAGTACACAGTGATGCATAAAAATATTAAAAACCAGCAAGTAGGCTGGGATAAACAGGTGTGAAACACCTCTAGAACCATCCCACCTAAGACCAAAACAAAAAAGTAAGGGCAAACTAAATGGCTCTGCAATTTGGACAATGGCAAGCAGAAATCCATGTTCAAACATTAGAAGAGATGAAATTTGATTGGAATTTAGTCTGCAAAAAATTGAAAACATGACCTTTGAAGGCAGAGGTGGAATTACATGCCCTAATAACTTGTGGTAGCTGATTACATAGAGGAACAATGCGGTTGAAAAAATTCAGTTTTACGTCTATGAGAAATCAAAGAAAAAGGATCAGACGACAGTCTTGTGGTGGGACGGTTCTTTTGGTGATCAGCATTAAAAATCACATACTCATCAACATTGATATCATAATGCTCCATTTTACATCTATGAAAGAAAGTGAGGTCACATAATTCACGTCTAAATGAGAGTGGAAGCATATCAAGACTTAAAAGACGTTCTTTATATCCCATGTCAGGATAATGCATAATGAACTTGGTAGCTCGTCTCTGGACACTTTCAATAAGATTGATATTGTGCTTAGAGGTGCCACTCCAGAGACAGCTACCATATTCAAGGTCACTCCTGACAAGGGCATTATAAAGAGTCTTTGTAACTTTGGTTGGTTCATTGTAACCAACAGTTCTCATTATCATCCCCATTTTTCTATTGCTCTTTTTCACAACTCTGTTGACATTGGAATTCCAATTTAATTTGGAAGATATATCAACACCAAGATCTTTAATGGTATCAACTTTCTCAAGAACTATGCCGTTCATCTTGTAGGCAAATGGGATTGGTTTTAATCGCCTAGACATAGAAATAATCTGACATTTAGAAGGATGAAAGTTGAGGTCCCATGTCAGGCTCCATTTGTACAAGGCATCCAGATCTTTTTGGAGAAACCTGAAATCGGAAATACTGTTGATAATTTTATAGCATTTAGAGTCATCGGCAAAAAGAGCAACATTTGCATGTTGGGCAACGCTGGGCATGTCATTGATAAAAAGAACAAAATGCAAAGGACCTAAAATTGAACCCTGCGGAACCCCAGAAATAACAGGGAGCCAATCAGAGTGCACACCGTCAACAACCACTCTCTGCTCCCTCCCAGAAAGATATGAATTAAACCAATTGAGCAGGTTTGAATGAATACCAAAGGATTGAATTTTGTGTAAAAATAATTTGTGGGAAACACTATCGAAAGCTTTGGAAAAATCAAGATAAATCACATCAACTTGCCCAGCGTTGTCCATAGCAGTACTAATTTCATGAAAAACTGAGAGAAGTTGGGTGGTGGTGGACCGTCCCTTAATAAAACCATGCTGGAGATAATACAAATTGGACTTAATTTCAGGGAAGATGACATTAAAAATGGCCCTTTCCATTATCTTACTACAAATGCATAAAAGTGAAACAGGACGATAATTTGAGACTTTTTGCTTGTCTGATTTTTAAAAAAAAATGGAACCACATTGTCCTTCAACCAGTCACACGGTAAACTACCAGAAACTAAAGACATATTGAATATGTGACAAAGAGGAGAGGCAATCTGGAGTGCACATTCTTTAAGTACACGAGGGAATATGCCATCTGGTCCACATGCCTTGTTGACATCAAGATTGCTAAGTATTTCAAAAATATCATCAAATTTGAGTTCAATATTCCCCAAAGATTCATTTTTGAAGATGTCTACATTAGGAAGAGTAATGAAATCCTTTGGCTGAGTAAAAACTAAATAAAAATAATTGTTGAACAAAGTAGCTTTGCTCTTGGCAGTAGACGCACAGTTATCACCACTAAATATAACCTGGGGCAAAGATTTAGACCTGGTCTTGGATCTAAAAAAAGACCAGAACCTTTAAGGGTTCTCCAGGATGGTAATACCAAAGCCATTGATGTAATCCTCATACTTTGTGGAAATCATTTTTTTCAAACTGTTACGAAGTTTACGAAAAATAGCCCAGTGAGATTCAGAATTGGTCTTTTTAGCCCGCTTCCGGGCAGTGAATTTCTTGTTTCTCATGTGTCTAACATCGGAATCAATCCAAGGTGGCGTGGTACTATCCTTGATTTTAATTTTGGGTATATGCAAGTCTAAAATATCGTTAAAAATCTTAATAAAAGACTTCCAAGCAGCATCAACAGAAACGGCATTATAAACATCATCAAAGGTTACATTAGACAATGTTGATCTTATGAGATTAAAATTAGCCTTTTTGAAATTATACACATACCTGGGAACTTTCTTTTGTTTATCAACAGAAGATAAAATGCAAAACTCGAGGAGCTTGTGTAGTCCTGGTTACCATGACTTCACAATTATTTTTTATTACGGTCTTTTTCTGCAATTGTGTAGTCATGGGAAATTATACGTAGCACTTTTGCCAAATAAGAAATTGACAATACAACGCAAAGTTCAACGGTCTTATTTACTACCATCAAATGAATGCATATCCACATCCTCGCCTATAAATAATCCTACGAGTCTCCACTTACCTTTCAGACACTTTGTAGCTGTTTATTATAACCTTATCTAAGCTATTTTGAACATTTTTGTCGCGAGAAAAATTACTTCCCGGGGCATTTTCTTGGTGAGGTGCGCCTGAATTAACTGTTGCCTGAATTGATCGGGTCGAAATTTAAACCCGCTTTAGCGCCCAATTTATGCCGTTCGAAAGTGCTACGCCAACGAGTAAAATACGCCCTTTACACCCAAACGAAACACTCATGCCCGATCCAGGGCCCGATCAATCAATCAAACGTAAATAAACAGAGCTACGAAAGGCCCCACGAAGCAGGCGAAAATGTGAAGATATTTCCTGTTTTTGTCCAAATCACGGTACCCGATTTTAAAAAATCTTATGTTTTTGGAATCCTGAGACTCTACGGAACAGGTGAGTAATTTGTTTTAGGCAATGTAGAAGGACAAGTTATCATACAGAGCAAGTCTGGGAGGAGTTCAGAGATAACTGCCGACACGGCCACTAAATGGCTATATTTGTGCGCATAGGTTCTGTGACTTCGGACCTACGAAAATTACGATACCCAATGATAAAAGTTAATGACGGTCCGCAAGTCACAACTCTGGGACTAGGAGCTTGTGATCAGTCTGGCATGTTTCAGCAGACACACCCAAGTTAATTACTTTATCAGTAGAAGATGTAAAGAACAAGTCAAGTATATTTTTGCACTTTTTGCGTGAGGGAACAAAATTCAATTGAGTCAGATAAAAAGAGTTGACAGTGTCACAGAACTCCTGCTCAGCAGTGGATAAATTGTCCTGACTGGAGTTATTGCACCCTTTAATATTTGGCAGGTTAAAATCACCAATAATGTGGAATTGATTGTAAGATACAGCAACTTTAGCTAAAGTCCTGTTAAAACTCTGGACAAATTCACTCATGTCGCTGTCAGGAGGTCTGTAACAAATAATCAAAGCAAATCCTTGTCAGCTACATCTCTGTCTTTGCGATATAAACAATATTCAGGATTAGATAATTCGGCATCATCAATGTTACTGTTTAGCCATGTTTCGGTGACACATACAATGTCATGTAATTTATTAAAAAGTATTGCACTAAAATCTCTGATTTTATTAATGTTTCTTTTACGGCGAGTTTTTTTTAATACTACGAGCATTGAGATAGAGTAAATTGAGTCTGTCGTTGGATTGAGAGTCGTTATTATCTTCGCAGTTTTTACACTGATGGTTGAAGAGTTGAAGAAAGAGTCGCTGAAATTTGAAATTTGGCAGCATGCACGGTTGACAATACCACGATTCCGAAGAACCACCAAGGGCTTCAAATTCGTCCATACGCAGACCCAGAGGAGGTTTTCAGAATATCCCACAATGCATTATTCTGATACACTTAGATATAATAGGCAATAATGGTTTTCTGGACAAGGGGCTGTTAGAGAATTCCATTGAATAGTACTCATTCATATCTTTCCAACGATGTGTTTCTTTTCAAAACAGCCCAGTGTTTACCCACATTGCTGACACTTCAAAAACGTCAGAAACCTGTTCAAAAGTATAGGAGTTGAATTGGATTTGCATGTACATTGAACAATGTTGCATTGCATTGTGGGATATTGTGAAAACCTCCTCTGACGCAGACCAGTGCATTTAAGGTGGAACCAAGAGTCACAGCCGTCACATTGTATACCTCGTTGGTTGGATCTAACACACCGCTGATGGATCTTTTGAAGGACCAGGGTTCAAGGCCACATCTCCACTCAATACAAGTGTAAATAAAGAAAGATGATTGATGGGATTAACAGGGAGTTTAGTTATCTTAGACTTAGGAGTGGCAGGGATAGCAACCCTGAATGATGGAAATATAGCATACTAGAGTTCAAGGATTTAGGTGTTTGTAAATACTGAAAAAAGTCGACATCATGTGGGTTCACGTACATGTAACTGTCCATACAAGAGTCATTGAGGAAAAGGCCATGCATACCAACAAGCCATTGAGTCAAAACTACTAGGTACACAGCAGACAAAGCACCCATTATTGCCATATTGTTGATGAAGATTGTAGTGTGACTCACTGCAAGGGCTCAGCAATAAGTATCTATCACAGAAGAAACTGATAAAAACGTTCTTAAAAAGAGTTTAATAGATGTTATTTGAGCTTCTTATTAGTTGTACACGAGCTATGATAAGTATGTGTGAAAAAAGTCTCCGCAGTTGTAAGTAAGCTTAACAGTAGTAACACTGTACACAATCAATGTGTGCAAAGATGTTGAATTCTGCTCCCATTACAGCCGGCGTTCATTCAACATGTTCAAACTCTTGGTCATCCTGACATTGGCTGAGAACTTAGAAGGTCAGAAGACTGCTGTTTAAAAAGCCTACCTTAGCTTGAAGAAGCAAAACTGCATTTAAAAAGATGGTAAAAAAGGGTAAAAATTACAGAGCCCAGCTCTGCATATGTGTGGTTATTAGGACGCACACCACCAAAAAAAAATTGTGTGCGCCCTTATTTTGTTAATAATATTTGCCGCTCTGCTTCATTCGCGCTTTACAGAATAATTCAAATAAGAAAATATCTTGATAAAAAATGCACTGAAATGCTGGTTCACGCTTTCATCACATGTCGTCTCGATCAATGTAACAGTCTATTGTATACTCTTCCTGAAGCATATATTGCAAACTTCAACGAATTCAAAACTCGATCAGTAGCAAGATTAGTTTCACTCTCACGTAAATATGATCATATAACTCCAATTCTCCATGACCTACATTGGCTCCCCATTGAATTTCGCATCATATATAAAATTTTGCTCCTCACATATAAATGGCTTCATTGCATGGGACCAATTTATCTTCAAGAACTTCTCAAGGAATATAAACCTACTCGTAATCTCCGCTCTTCTACACAACTTCGTCTTATTACGTCTATCACATCAACATGTCAAAGATCTTTCTCCATAGCTGCTTCTAAATTATGGAATGACTTACCTTTACATGTTAAGAACTCTCCAACTCTTGCAAATTTCAAAAAATCTTTAAAGACTCATTTGTTCAAATTAGCTTTCTAATTTTGGTTTCTGTTTGTTGTATTTTATTGTTTTACTGTATGTTTTGTTTTTGTTCATGCGCTTAGAGATATTTGATGTAAGGCGCTTTAAAAGCATGGTTTTTATTATTATTATTATTAGTAGTAGTAGTAGCAAAGTTCCATGTATAAATTAAAGACTCTATTTAATACGTACGCCAAAAGTTGTGATATTCTGATAGGTGTAAGTAGGTAAAAACTTGCAGTAAACATGACATTCAGCCAAGCGAGACGTTTTTAGGGACTGTAGCCTTAAAGGTGGTTTATCTCACATATGTAGCGGATTGGTGGTTGCCCCTTTATGTCGCCAGTGGCGTAGCCAGGCCTTTCTCCAAGGGTTGGCAAACCACCCAAGATTTCTACAATGGATTTTATCGAGCGACTTTACAGGGGTTCCAAGGGGTCGACTCGGCCGAGTTTTTCAAGAAAAACTGCCAAATATTGTGCTTTATGAAGTTTACAACCTAATTTTTATCGATTTTCAGCTCTAATTGTCGTTATTTTATGGGGAAAAGGCAGTTCCTGTCCCCTTTTTTTTCTCCCAGGTCTTCAAAATTTCTCTAAAAAATTTCACAGGTGGGCAAATTGCCCACCTTGCCCACCCCTAGCTACGCCACTGTATGTCGTGTGTGTGTATCCTTGAACGTATGAAAAATATCCTCTTGTATCCGTTCAGTAGCGCCATCCATTTGTTATCTCTCCTTTCTATATCATTTGATCAACCTGGCGTCCCCACTCAGCAACATTGGATCAATTCGATGTAGGGTAGGAACCGCTGTAAATACAGTAAGAATGGTACATGTAAAACGCCATCACAAATTCTACCAAAAGAAAAATACACCTTTATCATGTTTACATGTATATCAAATATAAATGGGTGTTCATTATTTGCTTTTAGTCTAACTTGTTTTGTAAACCTATAATTATAGGCGTTGGTTCAAGAAAAGACACAATCTGCAGATGTGTGTCTATAAGTGTTTTATGTACATGGATATATTAATATACTAGCTTGACTATCTACAAACGAATAAATCCTGCATAAACAAATCATCAATATTTGTATATAAAATATGGTTCTGCATGTCTGATGCATTCCAATAAAAGCATTGTTCATCTTCTCTGCCTAAGGGAAACATTGATTCTTTCCCAAGTGTTAATGCTAGTGAGAAATATTTACCCCCAAACGCACTACAAAATACTAATAGTTTTCAGGTTTTAAGAAAACATTTACGTAGAATATTGAATCCTCGGGTTTAAAAGATAAAAGTCGATTGTCCTACTTGTTTTACGTTCACCATGACCTAAATATTTTGTCTGTGACTAAAAACTCGATTTTTAGATATAGTAGATCAATCTTGTCTGGCACTTGAATATTCTTTAAATCTGTGCCTCAAACATTGGCATTTGGGCAAGAAAATTACTTTATTACAACCATGTGTAAAAAAGATTGACTTTAAAACTGCATTATGTTTTAGCACTGTTCCAAACCTCATTCAGTCAAAGAGTTTACTCATATTACATTGAAAATAAACTGAATAAAGTTATTTTATAGAACAATGCAGATCAGATTTAGCGACAACAATTGGTAAACAAGATAATGCCAACAGATGTTTTACATAATTTCATCATCGAATCAAGCCGGTAGCCAGGATTTGTTTCAGGTGGGTTCGGGATTTTCAAAGAAGTGGACCTTTTGAGGTTCAAGTTTCGTTTTGGTCTATCCTAATCTAATTTCAGTGGTTTTGAGAAAGTTAAAGTTTTATCCAGACGGTAAGTATTGAGCTTTTGTATCCATCTGTTAAAAGTATATAGCATCCATTTGTTCAATCAATCATATACATAACATGCCCAATTAAATAGAAGCAACAATGGTTGTAAACATGGCATCGCATATCCAATCCTTTCCAATATGGAGGAGGATTGATCATCTGAGATTACAATCATTTCCCTGCCTTAGGGAAACAATGATTCTTTCAACTTATGCAACTGTGTAATCTTTGATTCCAAAACCACTCAGGAATTATTCTCGGGTTTTAAGAGATCATTCACATGTAGAATCCAGGAGCCTTGGGTGTTTCGTTACAAGGTCGATTGTCATTCTATTTGTTTCAAGCCAACATTGCGCGAATTATGTTTGACTTGAAATTGAATGGAGAAGGGATTTGTACCTTAGATTTTATTATCTTTTTAATGTCTTGGATTTTAAAACCTGAACATACAAAATGACGTTTCTGACAAAATTAGAAATGCACGATTTTAAACTGTTTAATGCCCCTTAACATTTAATATAATATGCAGGCGTTAGTATTTAAGTAATTAAACAGTTTTTAAACTGTTTAATTCGTGATAATAACCTGTAAAATTTGAAATTATCAAATCAGCTTTCTAATTTACAATACAATGTAAATTAGAAAATAGACTGCCACAGACATTACAAACAGGTGAAATGGAAACTGTTCTTTTGGCAATTATAGTGATCCAATCAGCGTAATTGGAAGTTTGATTCATGCAATAATTAAATGAATGAATGAATGAATGAATGAATGAATGCATATCCAATCCTGGTTATCTAGATTTAAACAATTTCTTCGCTTTAGGGAAACACTGTTTCTTTCCCTAGTTGTTCTTCTGTATACTTGTTTAAAGTTCGCATCAGATTAATGATTTGATTTTGCCATTTTGTATATAATCACTTTAGTGTTATCTGACTGTCAAATCCTTTAGATGAAGCTGTAACTTGTGGGACACTGAATGCGACAGTTTCCTTTCTTAATTTTCTCATAAACAAAACGTAAAAGTACGCAAAACTAAAATTTTAATTCAAAAGTTTTCTTTCCCCTTGTCAAAGTGACTTGTGCAATCATTTAAATAAAATGGACATGTGTGTCTTTATCCCCTGATTCGTCATGTTATAAACTCACTTAATGTATAATTTCATATTTTGGTTACAAGACTAATTTGTTCAACTAAAATGACACATGCTTCTAACTTTGCTTTTAACTGTGTTAATTTCTAAAAACAATACAGTTGCAATTCCTTTTGTATATATTTTCTTTGCTTCAGAAAACAAAAATACAGACGTCACATTACAAAAGA
The DNA here is from genome assembly GCA_000969725.1 of Ophiothrix spiculata. Lineage (NCBI taxonomy): Eukaryota > Metazoa > Echinodermata > Ophiuroidea > Amphilepidida > Ophiotrichidae > Ophiothrix > Ophiothrix spiculata. The sequence goes on from JXSR01S010580.1 coordinate 121,241, forward strand.
TATAAACTGTCCACAAATATGATTCAAAGATCAATTAAAGGGTATAAAATGCCTATAGCAATTAACAGGTTGATAAATGATAGATGCAATGCTCACTTGGTCATGACTCAAAGTTTGATTTGATACGGTCACATATTAAACGCTTCAACGACAATTGGAAAGCTGATATTTAAAAAACCTGTCGTTGATAGGCTGTCGACAAATTATAAGCAGGTGACATGGAATCTGTTCTTTTGGTTATTATGATCAAAACAGTTTAATTGGAAATCTAATTGCACCAAAAAATAGGGCATTTGAAAGCTATTTATGTATGGAGCTCGTGTGGTCTAGTGGAATAGCGCAGGACTCCGAATCAGAAGGTCGTGAGTTCGAGCCCCGCTACGGCCAACGGGTTATGTCCTTGGGCAAGGCATTTAATCCTCATTGCTTCGTCTACCCGAGCGATATTGGGAAGCTGTTATGGGAAACATTACAATCTAAGTGCAGATAGGGTGCGCGCTTGGCCAGCGACTCCTAGGTGAATGCGAAATGATTGTGACGGTTTCCTGACGGCAGCGTAATAATAGGCATCAGCGCTTTGAAACAGTCGTATAAGGCGCTCTATAAATGGTGTGTATTATTATTATTATTATTATTAAGAAGTTGATTATGATCATGATGAAATTTTGGCATATTGATCAGATGCATCAACAATCATGATTACTTTGCTCTACTAGTTATATACCAATGTTGTTATTACCATTCCCAAAAAATAACATCAAAGAAAACAATATCAATCTTGTCAATTATATTTGTGGAATAAATATAAAAATTTAAAAAGAGCATCACTTATCTATATATTTGATATATGAAGGTGAAAATACAAAAACATTTACTAGTGTGTTGGTTCTAAAAATATACAATCTGTAATTCACATAGCAGGCTTTAGATGGTATTATGTTGATTTCTACTACTCCAAGGATACACTGATATATGACTATCTACAGAATCAGTCAAATACAATATCTAGAAAAAAAGAATTGAGCATTCATTTGTATCAATCTGTTAAAGTAGCATCCTTTTCTTCAATCATATACACAACGTGCCCATTAAAATTGAAGCAGCAATAGCTGTTAATATGGCACTGCATATCCAATCCTTTCCCATATGAAGAATTGATCATCTAGATTACAACCATTTCCCTGCCTTGGGGAAACACTAATTCTTCCCCAAGTGTAATAATACAACCGTGTAATCATTACCTTCAAAACTTCTCAGGTATACACTACATATAAAAGTCAACTTATCTTCTGGTTTATCTTGAATTCGGATTATTCTTGTTGACAGTACTGTAGATCTGAGAAGGTGATCACGAAGGACCAATGTGACCCATCATTTCTATAGGTACCTTGGTTATATTTACTAGTGTATTGGTTCTAAAAATAAATAACCTATAATTGAATACGCCAGTACAAGAAAATCCCAACTCCAATTGCTCCCTTCTATAAAATATAAATGCATACAAATCTCTGTAAACGCTGAAACCAATCCTTTCCAATATTAAGAATTGATCATCTAGATTACAACCATTTCCCTGCCTTAGGGAAACACTAATTCTTTCCCAAGTGTATATAATAATGCAAGCGTGTAATCGTTATCTTCAACAGCGGTATTGAAGTGATTTTATTTGGAGTCACTCGTCATTTTTACGTCACTACCAAATATTTGGTAGCGAAAATTATGTTTGGAGGCCGACTATGTTTTCACCCTTAGTATAAAAAAACAGATGCTTTGGTCACAAGGTCATTGCGTCAAATTATACAGGTTATTATCGTCAAATAAAACAGTTGAATTTTAAAGCTGGTTTGATAATTACCTGTTGGCTATAGACTGCCACAGATATTCCGAGCAGGAGAAATTGAAACTGTTCTTTTGCCAATAGTAATCAAATCAGCGTAATTTGAAATTTGATTCAACAAAAAAGAGGGAATTTAAAAGATATGTTTGTATCATAATGTTCATTTTGATAAAAACTTACATTTTTGTTAAATCATTACATCTTATGGATCCGATACATCAATAGTCATGATTTGTTTTATCTACTTCTTATCAGTGTTGCAATAACCATTCTCACGTGATACCACCAACGGAAGTAATCTCAATCGTCTCCATTACAATAATTGTAACGATTTTCAAAAGAACATCACTTATTTATTTGAACCTATAAATATGGCAACACAATAATATTTACTACTGTGTTGTTTCTAAAAATAAATAATCTGTATTGCCAATTGCAGGATTAAGATGCGTATCTTGTTGTTTTCTACATGGATACACTGATATATGACTATCTACGTATATGAATCAAAGACAATTATCCAGATAATAAAGAATTGATCTTATGTATCAATCCGTTCAAAGTAGCATCCTTTTATCCTATCATATACATATCATGCCCAATAAAATTGAACCAGCAATGGTTGTAAACATGCCATTGCATATCCGATCCTTTGCAATATGAAGAATTGATCATCTAAATTAGAACCATTTCCCTGCCTCGGGGAAACACTAATTCTTTCCCAAGTGTAATAATGCAAGCGTGTAATCTTTACCTTCAACAGCACTCAGGTATTATTCTCGGGTTTTAAGAGATCATTCACATGTAGAACCTGGGAGCCTCGGGTGTTTAGTGATAAAGTCGATTGCCATCCTACTTGTTTCAAGTTCGCATTTAGCGAAGTATCTTGACTTGTATGAGATACAAAACTCACATTTTGTATATAAGTACTTCAGTTCTGTCTGACTGTCAAATTATCTAGAATCTGTAAATATATCTGGTCTACCACAACAATTATCTTTAATAAACATGAGTTACATGACTGATTAAAAAGAAGCATTCTGATCTCCATCGCCCAAAACTGCATTCAGTAAAAGATATAGTTCAAATTACATTGAAGAAACTGCTCATAAGTTTTTTTTTATGAGTATTTTAGATTTTATTAATTTTTTGCTGTGGACGTTGGAACCAGAATATGATTCTAAATGTATACATGTCAAAGATGACGTTTCTGATAAAATTAGCAATTGCAACCTCTGACACGAATTTTAACTGTGTTAACTTTCAATGCCCCTTAGCACGTAATATACTATGCAGGCGTTAAGGTACCAATAGATATGATCAATTGTCAACAAAAATGATTCAAACTTAAAATAAACCAAAGATATAAGATGAATACAGAATATATATAGTAAGTATAAACATATAGATGCTTCGCTCACTAGGTCATTGCGTCAAATTTGACAGGTTATTATCGCCATGGAAACAGATCAATGTAAATTTGAAAGCTGATTTGATAATTACCTCTTGGCAATAGACTGCCATAGAAATTCCGAGCAGGAGAAATTGAAACTGTTCTTTTGCCAATAGTAATCAAATCAGCGTAATTTGAAATTTGATTCAACAAAAAAGAGGGAATTTGAAAGATATGTTTGTATCATAATGTTCATTTTGATAAAACTTACACTATTTTAAAGCATTACATCTTATGGATCCGATACATCAATAGTCATGATTTGTTTTATCTACTTCTTATCAGTGTTGCAATAACCATTCTCACGTGATACCACCAACGGAAGTAATCTCAATCGTCTCCATTACAATAATTGTAACGATTTTAAAAGAACTTCACTTGTTTATTCGAACCTATAAAGATGGCAACACAATAATATTTACTACTGTGTTGTTTCTAAAAATAAATAATATGTATTGCCAATTGCAGGATTAAGATGCGTATCTTGTTGTTTTCTACATGGACACACTGATATATGACTATCTATGTATATGAAACAAAAACAATTACCCCGATAGAAATGAATTGAACATACATGTATGTATCAATCTGTTTTAGGTAGCATCCTTTTGTCTAATCATATAAAATTGAAGCAGCAATGGTAGTAAACTGTATATCCAATCCTTTCCCATATGAAGAATTGATCATCTAGATTACAACCATTTCCCTGCCTCAGGGAAACACTAATTCTTTCCCAAGAGTAATAATGCAAGCGTGTAATCTTTACCTTCAACAGCACTCAGATATTATTCTCGGGTTTTAAGAGATCATTCACATGTAGAATCTGGGAGCCTCGGGTGTTTATTGATAAAGTTGATTGTCATCCTTCTTGTTTCAAGTTCGCATTGAGCGAAGTACCTTGACGTGTCTGAGATACAACTTTACATTTTGTATATAAGTACTTCAGTACTATCTGACTGTCAAATTATCTAGAATCTGTAAATATCTGGTCTACCACAACAATTATCTTAAACTGACGAATGTACATGACTGATTAAAAAGAAGCATTCTGGGCCCAATTTCATAACACCATCTAAGCCTAATTTGTTTCTAACTTCGTTTCTGTTGCTAGTACATTGCTAAACATATTTAATAAAACCTTTCTGGACCTAAGTCACGAATAGGTATATCAAATAAGGTGGAGCCGTTTCAAGAAATCATTAAAATCATGACAAATGTCTTTATTTATGATAGAAGTTGTCACCGAACCATAACACTTTTGGTATCATATTAAAGATAATTTATCCAGGTACTAAATAAAAAAAGAATTAAAGCCACAGGTTTAGCAATAGTGAAGTAATTGACCAAAATGTCGAGTGGGTAAGGGGTGGAGCCGGTAGGGGTGGTGCCCATAGCTTTATACACAAAATTGCGGGAAAAGTACGAAGATTTGAAGGCTTGTTATGTGAGATCTATAAATGGTAGAGCTGTCAAACTTTGATATTGTGTGCTGTAAAGTGCAAACCTTAATTACTGGACTGATTATCAAGGTTATTTTGAGTAATTACAGTAGTTTTAGCTTGGTATTTGTAGAGAATTTATGTACATAGTACTATACATAGCTATACATGACAAATAAAACATTTTGCACAAATATCA
>JXSR01S010580.1:155552-167997 GCA_000969725.1 Ophiothrix spiculata
GGTGTCAAAAAGTGCTTGTATCAGAAAAGATATAATTACATATTTGGTATTTTAAAGATTCTTCTAATAATTAATAATAATTACAGAAACGCATAATGCAGCAGTAATGTTAGGTCTTGTGTACACACTAGAGTAAAAAGTATGTTTGCCTCTCTGCCATTGTTCACCGAGACTAGCAACTAGTGTGAAAGGCAATGTAAACGGAGTCGCAAATAAGATCTGGTCCGAAACAGTTGAAATTACCATGTGTCATAAACATTTGTAACTGTGTTGCATGTAAATGTAAAAACCCGATACACTCGCTGGTAAGTATCTTAGGTCTGAAAGCAGTAACAGTAGACATTTTCGCAAATTCAATTTTATGTACAGAATTACTCAAAACATACAGGTTTGAACTAAAGTTTATAAGTCTATACTTTAAAAAAAAGTTCAGAGAATTCGACCCTCTTTTACTTTGCTGAAACCATTTTGTCAATGTTTTTGATGAATTAAGATGTCCTTTTGAAATAATTCACAGATTTCTCAGATTTAATAAAGAGTGCTACTGATTTTTGTTGGCAAAACGTCCATCTTCTTCAAAGGACACAGTCACAATTTTGTTCAAAGAGAAATGCAGTAGAAAGGCTTCACAAACCATAATATTTTGAAGTGTATATTACCCTTTCATAGTATGAGTCAAAATGAAGTTGACCGAGATTCATGATTGTATACAAAAGAACTACTAATATTCAAAACTATTGTTAAGTGATCTATTTTTCAAGAATGGGAATGAGTCAAATGAGCATGAGTCCAAATGAAGTTGACTACTTCACTTTAGACTTTGGAAAAAACTCCTAGTTAACATCCGACGCAGCTAATATTCGCTCCAACCTTCTGATATGAGTTTAAATAAATTTATAAGTATTATTTCAAGTTAACTTATATGAATTGTGTGTTTTCACTATCCTTTTGTGTTTTTGCAATGTTATATTATTTTTTTAATATAATATGTATATTTTTTTCTCTGGACCTCTTTGGAGACCAATACATTTGTATTGAAAGAGTATGTCAGAATAAAGGTAGAATAAAGTCAAACTAAGATCGAATGACCAAATGTAGTTTAGAATTTAAAACCACTCTTAGGAAGTTGAATAGATACATTGAATACATGAATAAATACCCAATAAATATTAATAGGTTTCTAATAGTTACTTGTCAGAAGCGAATTAGTGCAATGAATAAATTAGATTAAAGCTGAACTTAGAATCAATATAATTTTACCTATCTTACTTTTGTCACCACATATCTGTAATCAGAATCCTGTCAAACGTATTTTTTGTCTGAGAAGTTATAAACAAAATAAGTGGTTGTTCTATATAAGAGTGTCAGTTTAAAGCAATACTATAAGATTTTGGTCAAAAATGTTTTATAATACAAACAGCATAAAATGAAGGAATGTGGCTATCTAAAAGCGTTTTTAAGTGTATTTTGTCGAAAAATTGTTTTGCTATCAAAAAATGGATAAAAAGCATATGCATGCTTTCCTATACTAATACATATGAAATTAAAAATTCGGGATCCCGAATTTAATTCAACAAATGGCAATAACCGAAAAAACTAAGTATCATCCTATTCATTCTGAAAAGTAGGTCAATTCAACAAGCACTGGAATATCATCATCATTTGTTACAATATCAAATTGACATGCTCACCTAGATAACATAAAATCTATCTGCATATTAGGAGGCATTTTGTTTGCTTCTCTTAAGAGTAAACCTAATAAGCATCCTCTCTATCTCTCTACCTCTCTCTGCCCCCTCTCTCTATCTCTCTCTCTCTCGCTCCTTCTTATTTTCTCTCTCTCCCTCCCCCTCTCTCACATCCCTTTTTTAAGGTGACTAAACGAAAGTTATATCGATAAACCTTTAGTGTTGCAAAACACAACTCCTAACAAATGTACAAAAGTAATACATTTGACCCAAGATATATGTCATCTCTCAAAGCATAATAACTTGAATATAACACCTGAGTAGAAAGTCTAGACTATTTTATCGGAGATTGGCCCCTTTTCTATTGACAGATTGCGCAGACAATGCATTCTGGTTTTTAAATTAGAACATCTCTTACAAGGTAAAAAGAGCAATTCAGTAGTGCATTGTGGCATTTCGCTGCCGATGGGTAGAATAAGTAGAAAAATTCGTCTACAAATAATTCTAACATACATAAAATGATAGAAATATCACCAAGGTACCATTAACTTTAAATAATATTCGGGGCACTGTTCACATAATTTTGAAATACCGCACTGAATCGATCTTATAGAATACCCATGAAATGACATGACATTTTCTAAGTTTATTGTATCTTTATAAAATCCAATGGAATTATTAAGTTTCTTAGGTATTTGTTTTTCTCAAGGTTTCAAATGACGTTGGTTGAAAATTCGAACTGGTTGCAAACGTACTAGTTAACCAACATACCGGACAAAAAACGCACTTTTAACTGACCCGGGACGGAAGCCTTAAGATGTTCGCATGAAATAATCAAAAAATGCTAGGGTTATAACAATATTGTCTTCATAGGGAAAACGATCAATCACTCAAATTTAGAGTCATGAAAGTTTAACATGATTGTGCTAAAATTCACATTCGATGTGTGCAACAAATAAAGAAAGCAATTAGATCAAGATATGGTTTTGCATGCCCACTTTATAGCGCAAAAACTCGTGTATAAAACTTCTCTGCCAGGCGATGCTTTTTTCCCATCGTGAAGACTTGTTTATCTTCTTGCTTAAAATAGCATTGGGTTTAAGTAATAGATCGTTGTACCACTTGCATGCCCCTGTGGACAGTCTACCACACAGACAATGATTGCCCTATATGTAGGATTTGACCTTTTTTTCTAAAGTCTGAAGTGGTCCGAATTTGGTTAACGAAAGTCGTTGTTCATGTTCATTTGAAATTGTTTTAGATAGTTCCTCTCTGTTCTTTATTCGTAAATTTACAACAGTAGGTAGAATTGTACATCAAAAATGCAATGTTTTGTTTTTATTTATCCCATTCATTTTCTTAACCCTCATAAACAAATTTTGCACGTTTGAATCCCGGGGTTATAATGTTATATAAAGTGGAACTAGATTTGTTATATGCAAAATGAAGGGCGTTTGGGAAAAGGAACGCTGTTGTGATATGTGACTCGTCATATCAGAAGATGGCACTTGTCTAAACCTTCATATCTTTCATTTTGTGACACCGTAAATATCATGATATGTCATGCTTTAAAATTTCTTTTTAATATAAATCAAAATATCAATCCATTTCTTATAAGTGTGATCTTGTCTTATCTTAATGTAGCTTGCGACAAATGCCGTCTTTCAATATGTCAGTCACATATTTAGACTACTCATTTTTACTCTCATTTAAATATAGCAGGAACAATGAGCTCAACTCATGTGCAATTCAATATTGTAATGTTCGTGCTTTCAATGCAGGTATTTAAAAAATACCTGCATTTTGGTCGTACCAAAAGTTAAGCATGCACTTAGGTGTGATTCAGGTGTTTTTTTCATCCAGATAGAATATAAAATAAACTCAGACCGAAAAAATCGATTATTCAAATTATTTGAACTACTGGTGTCAATTTTTTTAACACATATCAGTCAATGATTTTCATCAGCTAAAAAAATTGTGGATATTTACACTTTATATATGAAGCTGGGATTATGAATTGTCATTTAAGTCTAAACTAGTCATTCGATAAGCGTACTGACCCACTTGATAATCTAGGGTTTAAGCCTATTTGTCATCTTCATCCCTGCTGGGACAAAAGGAAGCGACGATGAGAGTCTGTACTTCATTATCTTCTGTTCTTCCCTATACTCTGGGAACCTTGAAGTACAAACCAAGAAGGCCGAGGCTATTCGCATAACGGTTATGCGAACAAGGCAAAGATTTCTGTTATTCGCATAACGGTTGTACGGACAAGTCAAAGATTCCTGTTATTCGCATAACGGTTATGTAATCAAGGCAAGATTCTTGTTATTCGCGTAACGGTTATGCGAACAAGGCAAAGATTCCTGTTATTTGCATAACGGTTATGTAATCAAGGCAAGTTTCCTGTTATTCGCATAACGGTTATGCGCGGACAAGGCAAAGATTCCTGTTATTAGCATAACGGTTAATATGTGAACAAGGCTATGAGATCTATAGCATATCCGTTGTATTCTACAACATTTTGAACTGATGTTTTTGTTTTTGCGTGAGAGACTAGCAATTATTGATTTGTATTGATTTAGACAAAATATCTGCGTATTGATATATTTTGTGCATGAATCTTTCATGAGTTTGGTATTATTTTTGGCTAAATTTGCTGTACATGAACAAACTTTGAACACAACAAGTTCATATAAATATTCAGCAAGATTGGATACGCTGTTGTTCGAAAATGGTCATATTGGTTTTTATGCGTTTTGGTTTGTACTTCAAGGTTTAAAAAAACATTTACTCGTCAAAGACGTTATTGGTCGTGCCCTGTTTCGTTTCCACTGTTTGTGTGTTTATAACTAGTTATATATAATATATCAATAAAGAAATTGAAATGTGTGTAAACCTTAGAACTAGTAGCCTAATTTGACCGCGAATAAACCAGAAACAAACTCAGCTAATGTACTATACATACCAAAATTGCATAACAATTTAATGATGCTTAACAAAATTAGCCTTAATTATAAACAGATAACGTTAAGGGTAGACAACCTAACTTTGAAAAATTATATTAAAATATTGAAATAATTGATTTATATTTGATACTTGCCTTTATCAATTATTTTAAATTTACATTAAGAAAGGCAAGAACAGAAGAATCTCGTAAAATGGACAAGCTTTATTTAGACAAACTTAAAATTTATTGGGAAATTTTAGTATTACTATTTTTGAACAAAACAAGTCTTAACTATCAATTTATTTATAAAATGTATCTCGAAATATCACTTTTCCAAAAATTTAAAAAATATAAATATTTAATCAGTCATTGGCACTAAGGTTCTGTCTTGAAGCACAATTATGAAAATTACACCTGTTATCTATTAAGAATCAATAGCTTGTTTGATCAGTGCACTGGTCGATTCATAAATCAAATGTTATTTAATAAATTGTGCCTTAATGAAGTAACAAGTTTTGGAATATACCCTGATAGTGGATAATTAAGACATTGAAAACACTTTAATGTTGTGGGATTTGTATTGCTCAGTGGTTGGTTTTTCTGTCGATACGTCTGTTGGTTCACCTGATGTAGCCACCGTGTCTGGATACAAGGAAATCTAGAGCTTCAATGTTCAATGTTTTTCAATTAACCTTTTATGGACATCAACATGGTTTCGACGTATTGATGTCGTCATTACAGTATACAAGGAGCTTTCCACTGGTATGTTTTACTTAGTACATAACGAAATGGATACATTAATGCATGTTGTTAGGGTACTTTATTCGCAATCAAGGTTCTCCTCTATCGAAACAGGGATAGATATCAGCCATATTAACGATGTCACAGTACCAACGTTGCAATTCAAACTACAGTCTTTTTCGAAAGAGAGGGATCATTAATACCTGCCAGAAAATGCCATATTTTAATCATACACTGTTCTATGTTGATTCTTTTTTTTTTTAATTGTGACTTGACATTTGTGACCCGTCATATCGAAAGTTACCTTAAGGTCGGCAAAATCAAAATTAATTTTTTGGTCTCATCTGAAAGCTGAGATTTTAAGCTTTGAAATGACACTTTGATTTTGGTTATTGGATGTTCAGTTACGAAGTTACATCCAAATTGGTAAAAGGCATCGGGCTGATTCGGAAAACTATAGTTCTGAGAAAATCAAGTTTAAAGTTTTTGTACTTAGTAAATCTTGAATAGAGAGAGGATTTTTTGCTTGGTTTTCAAAACATTTTTCTTATGTTTTGGATGTTGGAACCTGATTTATATGATAGAATACACTTCAATGATAACCTTTCTGATGAAATTAGAAATTCGACCTTGGACGTGATTTTTGACTATGCTTAGCTTCAATGGTCCGTATCTCGTAAAGTACTATGCCGGTATTAAGGTACCTTTCGATATGACGATCCAAATTTTATCGGGACTCACAAACCATCCTCTACTCATAACTTTGACTGCCTATCCTACTCCACCTTAACCTCTTTTCATCAAAATATGTAAAGATACTACTTAAATGCTTTTGCTTTTTTTTATACGAGGGTTAACACTCTAAAAAAATTTTGGTTTAAAAAGGGAATATGATTGGGTAAAACGTGCACCATTTACCCAAGATTGTGTACAAAATAAACCAATATTGTGCAAATTTTAACCCAACCTGCCAACCATATTCCCTTTTTAACCCAACTGTTTTAGAGTGAATTTACAGTTTGTAAGAGGAATGAAGGGAACAATCCTACTGTGTTTACATGAGCAAACCTTTAAAGCTTTTGCCATTGCTCTTTGATTTATTATAGGTCTCCTCTGAAATGTACGGTTAAATTAACTTCATTTATTAATTTCAATTTGGTGAACGTTTTATAAACTAAAACCTATACAAAAATTGAACTAAGCTACTACATTATAAAGAATAATGTGTAAAATCTTTAAAATGCTTGATACACATTGAAATGCAATCTAGTCAAGAGATTAAACTCTAATTTTAGGATGGGAAGGACAAGGACAGACCTTGTGACAGATGGAAACATCTATTGTGATATTTGTTTTTACAGCTAGCAGATGCTTGGAGTAAGGGTTAGGTTTTAATTAAGAATGAAATGATATGCTTTATTTTGCCTGAACACTATTAAGTGTTAATCAAATATATGATTCCTAAACTCGGGATGATTTCGCCTCGATAAATTGGGTATTCAATTTTGTAACAGGCACGGCGCAAATGCGCACTTCTTCAGTGTGCGCTTTTATTTTCACAAAACTGACAATTGTGTCAAATTTAGGTGAATGGAATAATTGGTTCCCTACATATCGTTGTATGCAAAATTCAAATGCAATCAGACAACAAATTTTAAAATATCTACGCATAAAACCCAAATTTTTCTGTACTAGGGTGATTCCAAAGTAACGTTTGTGACCGAAAAATTGGAAAATTTCACTTTAAAACGGCCACAGAACCTAGCATAAACATTATGGTGCTCACTGGTGGGATCAAGACATGCAGGTGCTTAAATATTAAAATAATTGCCAAAATACTGAATAAAGTTCATGTAACGGTCGGTAACGTTTGTGACCGCACACGGAAATGGTTTTTTGCTCCAAATGACTTCAAAGTAAAATTTCTCTGACATGTTAGCGAATTTTTTATTACGCTTTTCACAGATGATTGGTAACATATTTACAAATAGTTCATAAAAGTGGTAGGAAATTCTATTGTCATGATTTCTTTTCATGCAATGTTTTGTTTGGTAACGTTTGTGACATTTTGGTGTAACTTTTTGGTAACGTTTGTGACATTTTTGATTGAAAACATGGGCTCATTCATGCACGGGTAGAAAAAATTCAAAATTTCTGATTAGAAAATACTTTTCACATACCGAGTAACAAACGTATGACTGAAAAAACTGCTCATATGGTCGAATAAAAAAAGCTGATTTTTTGCTTGAAATAAAAAAGGTTTAGTTTTCACTGGAATGAGCCTGTATTGTTTTATCAAGATATGTAATCATCTCGATTAAGCAAAGTCATAAAAAAAATCGTTGAGACAATATTTGGAATATGTTTGGCCAAATTGTTGATCAATGCCATCGCAAAACAATAGATAATATGAGAAACTGAACTTCTTTTGTTTCTTATTGTTTTCCCCTGTGATTCTTGTTATTACTGGGTGAGGAATAAAGTAATGCTGTAGATACTTCTCAAAATTTAGGTTATATGTAATTGTACCAATCTAATTAGCATTAATTTATAGCGTTTTAAAACAAAAATGCCAATTTCTTAAAAAAACAGCATGTTCATGCCTAAACGCGTAAAAGTTAAAGTAATTTTCATATTTGTTTCAAGCTTGTTTTCTTGATATGAATGTTTGTTTTATCTGTTTTTTCCCCACAAAAACATCAATTTTTCAAATCTGAACGAAAAAGGAAACTTGACGGAATTTTAAAAGAAATTTCGATATTTGTTTTTATATACTTCATATATAGTTTCCTGTCTTCTGATTGATGAAAATGAAAAATCGCTTTACACCATTATTCTTAAAGGTATATTCAAGAATTATGTTAATAAGAGCAAATATTTTTATGACCCAAAAGATGACTGCAAAGGATTTTGGGTTTATAACATACCCGGACATCAGCAGACTAGGTTCGTTCAATAAATTTTGAATTCTCTGAAACAGTTAGAGTGTTAATAGTGGATTACAGTTCTTTGCCCTCCAATAAACTCAATTGATCTACTTTTACCGCTTATCTTCTACCCAGAAGGTTTAGTATGAACAAAATAAGCCATATAGTATATAAGCTTTAAGATATGATGTCTAAAAAACCTAAGAAACTACATACTCACATGAGGTACAATCTTCTGTAAAGTAAATAAACAAATGCAGTGAATGACAGGATGATGAACTTGATCTGAACCAATAAGCCCAAGTATAGATCTAATTAGGAATTATTTCTGCTCCATTTATTTCTCAAAAGAGCATATTCAATCTAATATTGAAAATGCTTATTTTCGTTATGTTCTATGCCACTAATAATTTAAAGTAGCATTGATTTGGGTAAGATTTGTAAGTTGTACTTGTTAGATATATTAACAAATCTATAGCTACTTGAACTATAGTCAATCCAAATTAAATAGACCCTCGGTTTTTATATTTAGATCTGCATATAGTGAACTTTTAAAATAATGTTCATAGATTGTTTTTATTGCATTCTGGCATATGAGATGTGAACAACTTTATTTAGTTTTGCTCGTCCGTTATTTCTTTTGTGTCTGTTGTGCACTTTTTTTTTGTCATTTTGCTATAAACTTGTTCATTTGTATATAATGTTTCTTTTGTTAGTGTAAAGCGCTTTGATAACTTGTTGTAGGTCGCTTTATTAATATGTCATTATTATTATTATTATTAATAGGTTTCTCTGATTGAAATCAATATTCATAATTCTTTATGTGTGACAAAATTGCGATAGTATCATGTGTTAGTGGTTGAAATTATGCAGGGAACATTAAAAACCCGGTTATCTTCTCGAGGGACAGTAGCCTTAAGGCGGTTTATCGACAAACAACTTAAAGGCTCTGTCACACATCACCGTATAGAGCAAAACGTATGCCTAACGTACTTAATCCCACTATTGTTCTGTTTTATGCATTGTTGTTCGTCATGTGTTCGTTACAAGTACGTTCAATACGTTATCCATACGGTCTGTCCGTTATGTATACGTTTAATTCGTTATTCATACGGTGGTGGTCCGTTTAGCACACGTTAAACTTATGTATCTTGCTTTTACCTCCTATCCGTCTTATACTGGGAGTCTGTCTCTATGTTTTGTTTCCGTCGCTTTATGTCAATGTTGTTTTTTGTTTTTTACACTAGTCGATAGTTTTAAGCAGTACGGTATGTCATGACTTTCTAAGTTGAGTTTAATATACACTTTGACTTAGATGGAACTTGCCATGTACGGTGCATTAATGTGTATTCTAAAGTCAACTTATAGAACTAGAAATTTGAAAAATATAAGATCTATTTCAGATGAAACCATAGAGTATATTTGAAATAGCTTCTGTTTGCACCGTGTTTTAAACTGAATTGAAAAATAGCCGTTCAAAGGTTTCACAATCCATTCTTAATATCTTTTTTAAATGATATGGATTGAATAATAATAAATTGGTATATTTTAATCCGAGGTCCAGAATGTTGTTATCTTGACAATGATGAGATCAAAGATCTTGTTATCTCAGCTTTATGACTATAGGAGGTTGACTTGACGAGATTCTAAATGTTATTGGTTCGTCTTCCTGTCTATAAGAAGTCGACTTGACCAGATTCAAAATGTTGTTATCTCATCTTTTTGTGTATAAACAGTCGACTTGACGAGGAGATCTACCATCTTTTTATGTCATATTCTTGAACATAAGAAGTCTACTTGACAAGATCCAGAATGTTTTTATTTCGCTTTTTTGTCTGCAAGAAACCGATTTGATGAGGTCCAATATCTTATTATCTCAGCTTTTTGTATATAAGAAGTCGACTTGATGAGATTCAAAATGTAGTTATTTCGTCTTCATGTGTATAAGAAGCCGTCTAACCGAAATAAATATCTAGTAATACTAGGGACTTTTATAAACTTCTGTATTTTATACTTTAACAAAATCAAGTACCTCAACTAAATCCGACCTCGTGCAAAGAGCAATATTCAAAGTGTTAAAACACTGTTGTGTTTTCCTCTTCGTTACTGAGTTATAATATGTTAAACTAATTTTCCAGTGAGATCGAATATCCTAATGTAGTTAGAAATTTAAGACCACTCTTAGTGATTGGAGTAGAAACTCAATAAATATGCATAGGTCATAGATATATTCCAAGAAGCACTTGGAAGGCATTTATGCCCATCTGTACTTACAGATTTTGGACAAATATATGGGCAATTGTGTATACTCATTTAAGAGCTACTCTAATTATATGAAGCACTACTTTGCTACGTAAATGTATGATATTACAATAACAGAAAGAAAGACATATTTCATATCAAACACAGAAAAGCTATTATATGTAAAACTGTTATTTTGAATAGCATTATTATTGCTGTGTCTGAGAATAATGCAGTAACTTGTATATAGGTCGACTTCTATTTGAACTAACTTGTTTGAAAAAATATATCAATGGGTTGTTCAAAGTTAACAAAAAAAATAAGCTTTATAACCGAGCCTCAGATTTGATATCATATCATTGTATGTAAACTTCTGAAAATGAGGTCAATTCAACAGGTATGGAATATCATATTTGATATATTATCACTCAGTAGATAAAAATACAACAATTTCATTGGCTAATAACTGAAAAAGATATTTCCGTATCGTATCATAACTTCAGAGTTCTATATGATACGAAATCCTCTATGTGATACGAAAACTCGTATCATACAGCTCTTTCACCAGTCCAACTCGTATCGCTTTTGGAACATGATAGCTGTATTACAAAGCGCGCGCAGCTGCTTTGCGTGCGAGACTAACAGCCACGCGTTGTCCTACGCCATGCCGATAGAAACGACGCGCATAGCTGTCAATCAAACCCGGAAAATTACAAATCTAAAATTGATTGCAATGTTATAAAAATATAAAAATAACAATTTTCCAAGCATTTTTCCTAGTATTTTCAGCCTCGTGTGATACGAACCCAAACCATTAATATTTTCTCGTATTGCATGAACAAACAGGGGATAACTAATAATATCATATTGACACGCTCACCGAGATGACCTACATTCTATCTGCAAAAGGAAACATTTTGTTTGCTACTCCTTATCATGTCAAAGTATATAGAAAGTATTATAATTCACATTTAAAATATGAACAACAAAAATATGCGATATAAGTTTGCTAAACCATGATTTTGTATTCAAAGAAATAAACCAAGTTTAGAAGACTACACTGTTAAAATCAATTGGTCATATGACTAAAAAAAATTAGTCATTTCAATGGTATAAGAAGCCTAATCTTTGGTTAGTCATTCCAAGGGTTAGATTAGTCCAGCCTCTGATAAAATGACTAATTAAACATGACTAATCAAAATTGGTATAAGAAGCCTAATTTATCTGAAGATAAGTCTTTTACAAAATACAATTAATCCTGCTCGAAAATTAATTAGTCCTTCTGAAAAAATAATTAGTCAAATAAATAGTCATGTACTTGTTTTAGTTAGTCTGTCATTTTTTAAACATTGTGTAAGGCAAGTCTATGATTTATGTATCTATGAACCAAGGAAGTTATATAACTTCCTTGCTATGAACTCAGATCATGCAGTAATGCAGTAATGATTTTTGATTCGAACTAATACCATACTTGAATTCTGGGATGGATTTACACCAGATTTTATTAATAACATTTCTTCTCAAATACAGAAAATTCTAACAAAGGAACACTTTGCCATTAATTTTACAGTACATTTCTCTTCCTCAAGGTACAGTGTCTTCCAGGATACAAATACAATAATAGCTGTCTGTGCAACAGTGCAAACTCAGACTAGCGTCTGAGTTTATTAACTCGGCATACACGTCCCAATCCTTGGGACGTGTATGCCGAGTTAAAAAAAGATCAAGGTGTCCAAATCTGCGGGTCCAGATGACATTCCTCCCAAATTAGTCAAGAAGTTCGCATACGAGCTAAGTGAACCATTGACTGATATCCTGAATTGTTCCTACTCTGAAGGGATTGTCCCTACTCAATGGCGTTCTGCTATTGTGGTCCCAATTCCTAAACAATACCCTCC
>JXSR01S010580.1:170937-192222 GCA_000969725.1 Ophiothrix spiculata
GTCCATTATCAAGGTCAAAATGACGCCAAAAGACTACTTCGAAAAGTTGACCCTTTTTCGCCGAAACCTCATAATTTCATGATGTTCGAACAATTCGACTGGTTTCAAATTTTGACAGATTGTATGCTCGATACTTCTTATTGAATTACAAACAATATTTTATAAATATGCTGAGTTGATTTTGAATGATAATGTAACAAACCCGCGTTATTTTGACCGAAAATCCGGACGTGAATTACGGCTCTGAGTTCGACCTGTTTGAGCTGTGGATTGCCTGTTTTAAGTATCTACATTATCTACATTTTGTCTGATACACGCATTCGCATAATTTACTTACAAATTGTGCATTCCAATGAGGCAAAAAATTGCAATTTGTATGTAAACAAAAGAAAAATACGGCATTCTAATGTTTATGTTCTAGATCTCAACGCTGCCTTGATAGCTCAGCGGTATATCCCTCGCTTCGTAATGCATGACTATCCCCTGCCATAATCCATGGTTCGAGTCCCGGCAAAGGCAGTGGAAACTGTTTGTCTTTTCATGATCAAAAAATTGTTTAGGATTCACATTTTCCTGAGAAAATGGATTCCTTTTACCCCTAAGTCCTATTTTGCTATTTAACCCTTCAAGTTGTTTCTACCAAAGATAAGGTGTCAACATCAATAATGATATATCTCAATTTGATAATTGGCAAAGTAATTAGAATGCAAAGTTTTCCATTAGGCGTTTTAAATATTCATTGGATATGTCTGTAAGAACGGAAGGGATTTATTCAGGTTTATTAACGTTTGTTAAAGCATGCTATTAGCATGTCGTTTCTGATTCTATTAGAAAGTGATAATGATGTTTAATAAAGTGTTTTTAAACAATAAAGCAGCTTTTCTGAAACCTTAAATCACCAGTCATCACTTGTTGGATGAAGTGTAATAAAACTTGTTTCAGTCTTTATTTTTACGAAAGAGTTGAGATTAAGCACTCGTTTGATATATATTTAATTCAGAAATTGAAGTTAAACTTGATATTCAATATTATCCAAAAATTTAATCATCAAACTATTTCAACGAACACTGTCAATTATTAGACAATTTACCTCACCATATTTCTTATTTGCAACGATTAGTAAACGCGTATCTACACAAGTATGAAATGAATATATGCATTTTGATACTAAATTCACTAACCATGGATGATTAAAGTTGTTTACACAAAATAATCTAAATAGAGTATTATGCCTCCAGTTATGCGTTTCGATATTTTGTTTTTCAAATCGTATCTAAATTAATGTAAATAGATTTTGTGTAAAGAATGTCAGACAACCCAGTTCCTGTTCTAAATAAATTGTGAAACTTGCCCTACTTTAAATGAATATGCACATCTTCTACTTCTTATTTTTCTAACTAGAGCGAACATGATCTAGGCTGGTGACGTTATATTTAATTCTTTAAAGATGCCCTTAATCGTAAGAATATCAGTTAGTGATTCTTTGGTGCTGTATTAGAAAAATAGAGAAATTGTGATCAAGATTATTACCATTCCATCCATACGGTCACATAAAAAATATACAGGCGTTTGGTTCCAATGTTTCATTCAAGAAAATTAGTATTTAATATACTTTGAACAGATGATAAGTCTCATCCAAAAATTACTGAATAAGAAACCTCAGTGCACATCACATATTCTTAACTAGGTTTTTTGAGTGGTCTTAAGTTCAAACCTCTACCATCAGAAATTTATCGCTGACTTTTTTTTTGAATGTGTAGGGTTATTGTACTGATTTTATTCAGAGACATTTATATAATACGCCTATATATACTATGATGACTTTATTACAACACTTTGTTTGTGGTTTATATATACATTGTATTACCAGGAAAGTGTAAAAGATGGAATAAGGTCGACAAGGTTTTACGATCAAGCGGCAGACTTTCCTGGTATTACTAAACTTTAGATTAAACTACATTCTGTGCCAATTTCTTATCGTAATTTCGTTAGCAGCTAAAAGGTCACAGTATTGCGTGTTTATTATATTATTTAGATTGGATATCACCAATTTTTCATGTATATACAACATGGTGTTTGACATCCAACACGATTTATATGGATTCATAGCTTGATTATTTTCATGAGAACTTTCCGGCGTGCTTAAGGCTACAGTCCCTAAATCGTCTCGTTCGGCTGAACGTCATTTTTACTGCAAGTTTTTACCTACTTATACATAACATATCAGAATATTACACTTTTCGGTGTACATATGGAATAGAGTCTCTAGTTTATACAAGAAACTTTACTAGTGATTTCACGTCCATTATCAAGATCAAAACTGACGTCAATAGACAACAAATATGTTGTGTTGATTTTTAATGATAATGTAAGAAACCCGCGTTGTTTTGCCCGAAAAACCAGACGTGAATTACGAATCTGAGTTCGCCCTGTTTGAGCTGTGAATTACCTGTTTTTAGTGTCTACATTATCTACATTGTGTCTGATATACGCATTCGCATAATTTACTTACAAATTGATCATTCAAAGGAGGCAAAAATTGCAATTTTTATGTAAACAAAAGAAACATACGGCATTCTAATGTTTATGTTTTAGATTTGAGTTCACGATCTCAACGCTGCCTGGATAGCTCAGCAGTAGATCCCTCGCTTCGTAATGCATGACTTACCCCTGCCATAATCCATGGTTCGAGTTCCCGCAAATGCAGTGGAAAGAACACTGGAAACTACTTATCTTTTCATGATTAAAAATAGTTAGAATTCACATTTTCCTGAGCAGATTTATGTCATTTCCCCTAATTTAGGAATGAAATAGTTTTTTAGTCCCTGCTGAAGTGTTTTATATAACCCATTTGAATCATCCCTATCGGTAAACAGTAAAACAGTCGATCATATTTAAAGGTGTAGATTCAAATCACATTCTCATTCCCCAGGACTCAACGAAAATAGTACATTGTTTGATGTCATATAAAAGCCCATATTTTGATGATGGCATAAAACGTAAAAATGATCGGTATACCTATTCTCCATTTCTTATGTATTTACATAATAGCCTCATCCCCAGATTTACATACTTTCTTTTGCCTGTGGAGAGTAAACAATAGGTAACCTAAATGTCAAAATAAAATGATGTGGATGGAATAGGTAATACATTAGTATATTATAAATCCGATTGGAACCGGGTGTTCACCATATGAGCCACTAACAAAAGGAATGGTAAATTATGAGCAATGCATACAACTAACAGCCAATTTTGGCCCCTTCCTGGAAATCCACGTATTTGGGTTGTCTTGCCCCTAACCGATCGACAACAGTTTTTCCTAACGAACACTATCGTATAGATAGCAAACTGAATGCATGGCTACCCTGTACATCATGCGATAAACGATAAAATAATTTACAAGTGGCTGTGGATTCACGTTTAAGAAGTGCAACCTACATATAAACATCAACCGTATGAGCTCTGGCTGAAAGTTTCAGCTTGTACAACACTTGTAAAGTCATTTTGCAGTCAAGTTAGCTCAATCGGTAAGGCGCTCGCTTGCGGTGCAGAAGGTCCCGAGTTGGAACCCCGCTGGTGTCAAAAGTTGAGTGTGCTTGAAATTCCCTTGGTTAAAGAACTAACTGCTAAAACTAGGGGGACTGATCCGGCAGCGATGGTGCGTATGTGGGCTGATCAAGGTTCAGCGCCCCTAGAGGTTGTCGCAGAACCTGAAATGATGCTTGGTGTGGAATGGAGCTTACTTGGGCCACAGTGGGAATCGAACACCTGTAAAGTGTGCAGAGACCGAGTGGAATTACAAATCTGGGAGGCATTGCGCACTATAAACCCAAAGCATTTATTTATTTATTTATTTAACATACGCTAACGAACACCAACCAGCTCATGCATAGACGGATATAACGAATTAAAAGCACTTAGAAATATTGCAAAGCATGCATCACCGTATAACAAAAAAAGTCACATTATACGTCACACGAACGCTGGCCTCTATACTTTGATGTGGGAGAGCGACTGTGTGAAACTTGGCAATTGTTAACGATTTTCAACAATGGCGCATTATGATTTTATTGCGCCTTGCATATATTTGTCCTGATATCTATTAAAGAAGTATTTCGAACCAGCCGTAAATGCGGCCTTTTTTTTTTTTATACTTTTTTCAATCATTTGCAAAGATCACGTTATGAGGATTAAAATGACACTTCATTGAAATTTACTTGACGTTCTGAATTAAAGTTACGGTCTGTCAAAAGTTGTCCTGGAGTAAGAGGTGAACCTGGGATTAACCTCGTTCAAAGATCATTTAGCCCCATGTGTTCTGTTGATGGTCCTTAACATTGATATTGGCTTATTACATATTTGTTCAAGTGTTCTTGAAATGAAACATTGCATGGTGTTTTGAAGTCTTAAAGCATGAAGATGAAAAACTGGCATATTACGATCTTCGCATGTATTTTCACCTGTATCGCAAAATAAAGGGCTAGTTCGAGTAGACTGGAGACATTTGTGAAGATTGTTTACGTCTTTTAAAAAGCAATTACATTTTCAAAAACTAGAAGAAATTGTCTCCATTTACAATGCCAAGCAATAAATTGATCACCTTGTATATTCGACTCACGCAATCAGGGCGAATCAGAGTGTGTTCTTGCAATGGTTACAACGTATTTTGTATGAGTTTGTTTACTTTATTAAGACTATTCTTACCGGTTATATAGAATCGTAAAAGTCAAGTATTCTCTATATTTTCCGTTTTGGAGTTTTTTATTTGGGGATAAGAAAAAAAATTGAATCAGTGTCATAAAGTGCTTGTATCAGAAAAGATATAATTACATATTTGGTATTTTATAGATTCTTCTAATAATTAATAATAAGTACAGTACAGAAACGCATAATGCAGCAGTAATGTTAGGTCTTGTGTACACGCTAGAGTAAAAAGTATGTTTGCCTCTCTGCCATTGTTCACCGAGACTAGCAACTACTGTGAAAGGCAATGTGAACGGAGTCGAAAATAAGATCTGGTCCGAAACAGTTGAAATTACCCTGTGTCATAAACTTTTGTAATTGTGTTACATGTAAATTTGAAAATCGGATACACTCTCTGGTAAGTGTTTTAGGCCTGAAAACAATGAAGGTATACATTTTCGCAAATTTAATTTTATGTACAGAGTTGCTCAAAACATACAAGTTGGAACTAAAGTTATATAGGTCTATACTTTTAAATAAGTTTAGAGAATTCGGCCTTCTTTTTCTTTGCTGAAACCATTTTGCCAATACTAGTCATGTTTTTGATGAATTAAAATGTACTTTTGAAATAATGCACAGTTTTCTCAGGTTTGATAAAGAGGGCTATTGATTTTTGTTGGCATAAAATTCATCTTGTATAAAAGACATAATCACAATATTGTTCAAAGAGAAATGCAGTAGAAAGGATTCACAAATCACAATATTTTGAAATGTATAATACCCTTCAATAGTGTGAGTCAAAATGAAGTTGACCGAGATTCATGATTGTATACTAAAGAACTACTAATATTCAAAACTATTGTTAAGTGATTTATAAATGTTCCGACTCTTCTGCTTATTTTTTCAAGAATCGAAATGAGTCAAATGAGCATGAGTCAAAATGAAGTTGACTACTTCTCTTTAGACTTTGGAACAAACTCCTAGTTAACAACCGACGCAGCTAATATTCGCTCCAACCTTCTGATATGAGTTTGAATGAATTTAAAAGTATTATTTCAGGTTAACTTATATGAATTGTGCGTTTTCACTATCCCTTTGTGTTTTTTGCAATGTTATTTTATTGTTTTAATATAATATGTCTATTTTTTTCTCTGGACCTCTTGGGAGACCAATACATTTGTATTGAAAGAGTATGTTAGAATAAAGATAGAATAAAGTCAAACTAAGATCGCATGTCCAAATGTAGTTAGAAATTTAAAACCTCTCTTAGGAAGTATAGTAGATACATTGAATACATGAATAAATACCCAATATATATTAATAGGTTTCTAATAGTTAGTTATCAGAAGCGAATTAGTGCAATAAATAAATTAGATTAACGCTGAACTTAGAATCAATATTATTTTACCTATCTTACTTTTGTCACCACGTATCTGTTATCAGAATCCTGTCAAACGTATGTTTTTGTCTGAGAACTTATAAACAAAATAAGTGGTTGTTCTATATAAGAGTGTCAGTTTAAGCTGGGATACACACTTTTGATTATCTTAACTTGAAATTAGATTTCTATGTTCGATTCTGTTTAAATTAAAGTGTTTACATACAATTCCTGTTTGAAATGAAAATTACTTTGATAATACAGCCATAGGCTTCCCATGCTAACAAAACCTACGTATCATCCTATACAAACTTATGAAAAGTAGGTCAATTCAACAGGTATGGAATATCATCATCATTTGTTTACAATATCATATTGACATGCTCACCTAGATAACATACAATATATCTGCAAATTAGGAGGCATTTTGTTTGCTTCATATAAGAGTAAACATTATAAGCATCCTCTCTCTCTCTTTCTCTACCTCTCTCCCTCCCCCTCTCTCATATCCTTTTTTAAGGTGACTATACGAAAGTTATGTCGATAAACCTTTAGTTCTGCAAAACACAACTCCTAACAAATGTACAAAAGTAATAAATTTGACCCAAGATATATGTCATCTCTTAAAGCATAATAACTTGAATATAACACCTGAGTAGAAAGTCTAGACTATTTTATCGGAGATTGGCCCCTTTTCTATTGACAGAGCAGAGTTGACGTGTTGCGCCGACAAATGCATTCTGGTTTTTAAATTAAAACACCTCTTGCAAGGTAAACGAGCAATTCTGTAGTGCATTGTGACATTTCGCTGCCGTTGGGTAGAATAAATAGAAAAGAATCTGTCTACAAATAATTCTAACATAAATAAAATGATAGAAATATCACCAAATTACTTCCATTAACTTTAAATAATATTCGGGGCACTGTTGTCACTTTACTTTTAATTTTGAAATACCGTACTGAATCGTTCTTATATATATAATAACCTTGAAATGACATGACATTTTTAATGTTCATTGTATCTTAGCTATTTGTTTTTTCTCAAGGTTTCAAATGACGTTGGTAGAAAATTAGAACTGGGTGTAAACGTACTAGTTATCCAACATACCGTACAAAAAAACGCACTTTTACGTGTATAACAGACCCGGGACAGAAGCCCTAAGATGTTCGTATGAAATAATCTAAACATGTTAGGTATATAACAATAATTGTCTTGATAGCGATAACGATCAAATTTAGTCATGAAAACTCAATATCATCGTGCTAAAATTCACATTCGATGTGCGCAACAAATAAAAACAGGAATTAGATCAAGAACTGGTGCGCCTGCCCCCGGGCGCCTGCCCACTTTATAGAGCAAAAAACTCGTTTATAAAACTTCTCAGCCAGACGATGGGTTTTTTCCCCAACGGGAAGACTTGTTTATATTCTAGCTTAAAATAGCGTTGACTTTAAGTAATAGATTGTTGTACAATTTGCATGCCCCTGTGAACAGTCCTACCACACAGATAATGATTGCCTCATTATGTAGGATTTGACCTTTTTTCTCAGTCTGAAGTGGTCAGAATTGGGTTAACGAAGTCGTTGTTCTTGTTCATTTGAAATTGTTTTAGATAGTTCCTCTCTGTTCTTTATTCGTAAATCGTTTATTTACAAAAGTAGGTAGAATTGTACATCAAAAATGTAATGTTTTGTTTTTATTTATCCCATTTATTTTCTTAACCCTCATAAACAAATTGTGTACGTTTAAGTCCCGGTTTTATAGTGTGATTCAAAGTGCAACTAGATTTGTTATATGCAAAATGAAGGGCGTATG
Source organism: Ophiothrix spiculata (assembly GCA_000969725.1). Lineage (NCBI taxonomy): Eukaryota > Metazoa > Echinodermata > Ophiuroidea > Amphilepidida > Ophiotrichidae > Ophiothrix > Ophiothrix spiculata. The sequence continues at coordinate 178,815 of JXSR01S010580.1, forward strand.
TGAAGGAACGCTGTTGTGATATATGACTCATCATACGGTATCAGAAGAAGGCACTTGTCTAAACCTACATATTTCTCATTTCGTGACATCGTTAATACCCAGTTATGCTATGCTTTAAAATAAATATTTCTTTATTAATGCATATCAAATATCAATCAATATCTTGTAGAGTGTGAACTTGTCGCATCATAGTGTGCTAAACCTTGCTTAATTTGCACTTCATGGTTTATAGAGTATAGATGACGTTTTCTATCTAACAGATTTCCTCAAAGTCGCAACTGGTCCTGCCCTGTTTCGTTTCCACTGTTTGTGTGTACATTCAGGTGCTTTCATTAAAAAAAAAATAACCAAACAAATACACTGTTACATTAATTTTCATAAAACTTTGGCAACTGATTTAAAACACACATCATTTGCTTAACAAATATTAAACCATGGAAATATAGCAAGTGGCAACTATTTGACTAAGTGAGTTAAAAAAAATGAATTATAATTATGTAAACAATGTTATGGTTGAGTGTGCGATTAAGATTATTGTTCGCGTTTTTAAGGTGCCTATTTTTTTTCACTATTTATAACTAGTTATATATAATAATTATATATAATCTCTAAGAACCAATAAAGATATTGAATTGTGTTTAAAACCTTAGAACTAGTAGCCTAATTTGACCGCGAATAAACCAGAAACAAATTCAGCGAATGTACTATACATACCGAAATTGCATAACAATTTAATGATGCTTAACAAAATTAGCCTTAATTACAAACAGATAACGTTAAGGGTAGACAACCTAACTTTGAAAAATTATATTAAAATATTGAAATAACTGATTTACATTTGATACTTGCCTTTATCAATTATTTTAAATTTACATTAAGAAAGGCAAGAACAGAAGAATCTCGTAAAATGGACAAGCTTTATTTAGACAAACTTAAAATTTATTGGGAAATTTTAGTATTACTATTTTTGAACAAAACAAGTCTTAACTATCAATTTATTTATAAAATGTATCTCGAAATATCACTTTTCCAAAAATTTAAAAAATATAAATATTTAATCAGTCATTGGCACTAAGGTTCATAAGCACAATTATGAAAATCACACCTGTTACCTATTAAGAATCAATAGCTTGTTTGATCAGTGCACTGGTCAATTCATAAATCAAATGTTATTTAATAAATTGTGCCTTAATGAACTAACAAGTTTTTATTGCTATTTGGAATATATCGTGATAGTGGATAATTAAGACATTGAAAACACTTTAATTTTTTTTTTTTTTTATTGCTCAGTGGATTTTTTCTGTCGATACGTCTGTTGGTTTACCTGATGTAGCCTCCGTGTCTTGATGCAAGGAAATCTAGAGCTTCAGTGTTCAATGTTTTTCAATTAACCTTTCATGGACATCAACATGTTTTCGACGTATTGATGTCGTCATTGCAGACCAAGGAGCTTTCCACTGGTATGTTTTACTTAGTACATAACGAAATGGATACATTAATGCATGTTGTTAGGGTACTTTATTCACAAACAAGGTTCTCTTCTATCGAAACAGACATAGATATCAGGCATTTTAATGATGTCACAGTACCAACGTCGCAATTCAAACTACTGTAGTTTTCAAAAGAGAGGGTTCATTAAAGGAGCATGGTCCAATTGCCTCAACATTTTTTCAATTTTTTTGAATTTTCGGTATCAAAATGTTGCTCATATTTTTTTATTACTCAGTGGTTTTTTCTGTCGGTACGTCTGTTGGTTCACCTGTTGTAGCCACCGTGTCTGGATAAAAGGAAATCAAGAGCTTCAATGTTCAATGTTTTTCAATTAACCTTTCATGGACATCAACATGTTTTCGACGTATTGATGTCGTCATTACAGTACGAGGAGCTTTCCACTGGTATGTTTTACTTAGTACATTACGAAATGGATACATTAATGCATGTTGTTAGGGTACTTTATTCGCAAACAAGGTTCTCCTCTATCGAAACAGAGATAGATTTCAGCCATGTTAATGATGTCACAGTACCAACGTTGCAATTCAAACTACAGTCTTTTTCAAAAGAGAGGGATCCAGATGAAATAAATCTCCAGGTGGTCCATACATTGACTGCTTGCTTGGTTCATGATAATAGTTAAATGCTTTTGTCATTTTTATCTTGAAATAAACCCGCATGGGCAAATTCAATTTTAATCATTATTGATCATGTAAATTCTTTTTTTTCCTTCAAAAATTGTGACTTGAAATTTCTTCGGGCCTCGCCAACCTTCCTCTACACATAACTTTGACTGCCTACTCTACCCTGCCTTAAGTGGGCCCCCTTTTTTCATCAAAATATGTAAATAGATTACTTAAATACTTCTGCATTTACAGTTTATAGCAGGAATGAAGGAAACAATCCTACTGTGTTTACATGAGCAAAAGTCAAATGCTTTTGCCATGGCCCTTTGATTTATAAGTTTCCTCTGAAATGTAAGGTTAAATTAATACTTTATTTGTTAATTACAATTTGGTAAACGTTTTATAAACTAAAACCTTTACAAAAATTGAACTAAGCTACTACATTATAAAATATACTGTGTCATTTTTAAAAATGCTTGATAAACATTGAAATGCCATCCAGACAAGAGATTACACTCTAATTTTAGAATGGGAAGGACAAGGACAGGCCTTGTGACAGGTGGAAACATCTATTGTGATATTTGTTTTTACAGCCAGCAGATGCTGGGAGTAAGGTTTGGTTTTAATTAAGAATGAAATGATATGCTTTATTTTGCCTGAACACTATTAAGTGTTAATCAAAAATATGATTCCAAACTCGGGATGATTTCTCCTCGATAAATTGGGTATTCAATTTTGTAACAGGCACGGCGCAAATGCGCACTTCTTCAGTGTGCGCTTTTATTTTCACAAAACTGACAATTGTGTCAAATTAAGGTAAATGGAATAATTGGTTCCCTACATATCGCTGTATGCAAAATTCAAATGCACTCAGACAAAAAAATTAGAATGTCTACGCATAAAACCCAAATTTCTCTGTATTGTTTTATCAAGATATGTTATCATCTCGATTAAGCAAAGTCATACAAAATTGTTGAGACAATATTTAGAATATTCTTGTTATTACTGGGTGAGGAATAAAGTAATGTTGAAGATACTTCTCAAAATTCAGGTTATATGTTAATTAGTTGTTGTACCAATCAAATTAGCATTATTTTACGGTGTTAAATCAAATTGTAACTAAGAATCACGTTTTTGTACCAATTTTTGTTGTTGCCCCCTTACCAGTACATGAGACAATTGATCACATTTGGAGTTCCATTTCACACCAAACAAGATAACCTATCAAATCTGACCATAAGCAACATAATTTTCCAGATATTTTCAACTATATGAGCAACCGTGTACCTAATATATAGTTTCCTGTCCTCTGATTGATAAAAGTGAGGTCTTGGATTTAACTCACGGAAATATTTAAAACCATGCAGTCAACCTCAAAGCAGTTAATATTTGTATAATATAATACAGTTTATTTTAATAACATAAATTTAGAAATTAGATATTAAGCACACTATTTAAAAAATGAAATATTTTGAAAGTATAAAATTCTGGAATTTTGGTTTAAACTTGTGTATTTCTATTTAGTACAGTGGTATCAGCTTTCTAGAAATGTTTTCTTATAATAGAGGTTATCTCATTTTACTCATGTTTACTCATTCATCTATCTTGTTTATTAAAAAAACCCTCTAATATGGAAGTTCATTTAATGCAAATTGGTCTCAAAGTGAGTGTATATAATGCAAAATAGTCCAAAAGGTAAAAGAATCTCTCTAGCATTGCATTGTTTACTATTACTGACTGAGCAGGACATTTATTTAAATCAACAATAATCCTATAATTAAAAGAGACAGATTCTTGGTATTATGTGCCCAATCTTGAGATAAAATATCAGAACATCAAATACCGAACAGAGACATTCTATTTTGCACTTATCCGGTTTCCGGTCTTAGATCAGGCTATCACTAACAAATGACGATTTCAGTTGTTCCGTAAAAAAATAATAGTTAATTAAATTGTATTCCTCTAGTTATGCGTTTAAGATATTTTTGATTTTTTTAAATTATAGGAGGAAAAGTAAAGTAGACAACCCAGTTTGTGTCCAATGTAAACAATGCAGTCATGCGCTTGCTTGTTAAAACTTGAAAAAAATAAAAGGTTTCGGCGGAAAACTAGTAACCTTTTTCGACGAAATCTCTTGACACCATTTTGAATTTGTTTATTAAAATATAATCAATAGTCAAGGCAGGTTTATGTATTATTAAGAGTATCTATTCTTTTTGCACGTCGAAAATTGTGATTTTTGACATGTGTAAGTGGGCAAAACTTAAGTAAACATGACATTCCTCCGTCTTAATTGTGAAAACAGGACCGTCCCAATAAATAGGTTCTCCTAATTGAAATCAATATTCATAGTTCTTTGTGTATGGCAAAATCTGATAGCATAATGTGTAAGGGGGTATAATCATGCAGTGAACATTAAAAACCCGGCAATCTTCTCGAGTGACAGAAGCCTTAAGGGTAAAGGGAATCCATCTGCTCAGGAAAATGTGAATCCTTACTATTTTTTATTCATGAAAAGATAAAAAGTTTCCACTGCATTTGGGGGGACTCGAACCATGGATTATGGCAGGGGTTAGTCATGCATTACGAAGCGAGGGATCTACCGCTGAGCTATCAAGGCAGCGCTGAGATCGTGAACTAAAATCTAAAACATAAACATTAGAATGCTGTATTTTTCTTTTGTTTACATAAAATTACTAATTTTTGCCTCATTGGAATGCTCAATTTGTAAGTAAATCATGCGAATACGTATATTAGACAAAATGTAGATAATGTGAATACTTAAAACTGGCAATTCACAGCTCCAACAGGGCGAACTCAGAGTCGTAATTCACGTCCGGTTTTTCGGGCAAAACAACGCAGGTTTGTTACATTATCATTCAAAATCAACACAGCATATTTATGATATATTGTTTGTAATTCAAAAAAAATGTATCAAGCCTACAATCTGTCAAAATTTGAAACCAGTCGAATTGTTCGAACATCATGAAACTATGAGGTTTGGGCGAAAAAGGGTCAACTTTTTCGAAGTAGTCTTTAGGCGTCATTTTGACTTTCATAATGGACGTGAAATCACTAGTAAAGAATTATATATAAACTAGAAACTCTATATAATATGTACGCCAAAAATTGTGATATTCTGATAGGTGTAAGTAGGTAAAAACTTGCAGTAAATATGACATTCAGCCGAGCGAGACATTTTACAGCTACTTGAACTATAGTCTATCCAAATTATATAGACCCTCGGTTTTTATATTTAGATTTGCATATAGTGAACTTTTAAAATAATGTTCATAGATTGTTTTTATTGCTTCTGGCATATGAGATGTGCACAACTTTATTTAGTTTTGCTCGTCCGTTATTTCTTTTGTGTCTGCTGTGCACTTTTTTGTCATTTAGCTATAAACTTGTCCCTTTTTATATAATGTTTCTTTTGTTATTGTAAAGCGCTTTAAGAACTTGTTGTAGGGCGCTTTATAAATATATAATTATAATTATTATTATTAATAGGTTTCTCTGATTGAAATCAATATTCATAGTTATTTATGTATGACATAATTGTGACAGTATCATGTGTAAGTGGGTATAAAATCATGCAGTGAACATTAACATCCCGGCTATCTTCTCGAGGAACAGTAGCCTTAAGGCGGCTTATCGACAAGCAACTTTATGTATGATCAATTTTATGTAGGGATGTGCCGGTCCTTTCATAAGATCAGCAACCAGGTGATATTAATTATAGTTGTAGAAATGTGTCTTTAATCATGTAAATTTGTGATCGTATTTTGAAATGAAATTAAAGGAAGAGATTGAATGTACAAGAAACAAGGAAGATAGTGATATATATGACATGTTTTGGGTTTAAAACTAAAATTACCCATCCAATTTTGCATACTTCAAAATCATTGTCATGTAAATAAACCTATCATGTACATGCAGTACTTAAATGACTTTAAATTTAAAGAAAATTGCAATATGTATCAACTTTATATGTATATTTGTTTTATATTTTTACTAATATTTTCCAGTTTAAAATGAAACTTGGATATAAAATATGCGTATCATATGGAAGTATTTCCTATCAGGTAAATTTGTACATGTAGTATGTACATTAAATAAAGGACGGTGTTTCTATAAAAACAGGCAGGGTTAGACAGTTTATTTAAAAATAACAGCCATAGAGCTCCATCCATCCAAAGAGCAAATGCTTGTACCTCATTTGCAATAATTTCCTCTTCAAATAAGATTGACCGAGATACGTCAAGTAAGTTTATTGTATTCATTTTACAGCTTTGTAGTCTCATAGCCATTCCATGGCGTCGAGACTTTCTTTTGCATGCTTTATTGAAGAGGTTCTAGTATGAAGTCTAGATATGATTTGTTGTACGTCATTATCTGTGAGATGTGACAGTTTCTCTTATTAAATGACTACAATTGGGTTAGTAACGTGAGTATTTTACACTCTGAGTCTCAGTTTACGCTATTATAGTAAGCAATACAGTAAAGAATACTGTTTCATAGGGATTTTGATGAAGATATAAAGTGTATGATATTCGGACAAAATAGAAGTAAAGAGGCACAACTGCTTAGTTTGAGTCAAGTGCATGTTTGAATTTTCCGTATTTCAAGCCTATCTTGAGTAAAGTATATAGGGCTTTTTTATTCCTGGAGAAAATTACATCAAAGCATTAAATATGATAAAAATCATGTATCGAAGATAAGAATCATCAAGTAAAGCGTTATGAACACAGTCATTACCCTATATAAAGCACTCAGAATCGGAACTTATATCGGATATCATATTGTAGACAATCATGTATTGACAGATTCACCTAAGTAACCTACATAACGAGGCAATTTTGCAAAAAGTCCCTTGTCTGTAGTGTATGGAAAACAGGTTGTACGTTTTTTCATGAGAGCTTAAGATATGTATGGTGGAAATATACTTTCACATGTATGTTCTATCAAAGTTGGCTGTATTTGAGTCTCTATCAAGGACTTTTTGCTTTATCCCAGTCTATTATGTGGTTCTCCATATTAGCCACATTGTCTGTGATGGCTGATTTATGCTGTTCACTTGTGGAGGCCTTTCTATGTGCTCTAGTGAATTTTGAACGATCTTTTCAACGTCCTTTTGATGTTCTGTTAAGCCCGTGTTCTGTAAAACTTGTCACATCCTCAACACTTTAGAACACATGTATGACACTCTGCCCGGCACACTGCTTATTGCAAAACATAAGTAACCTGGTAAAGAGACTACAATCAAGTTTCCCGAGAAAAGCAGTGGACCAAGTGAGTATACGTTTCTGGATTCTTCACGGAAAATCATCTATTATAATATTGATAGGAACTGTGAAATAAATCTGCATATTTTTAAGACAATCAACAGAACAGATATGGCTTACTGATCTTTGAACGCGTTTTACGTTTTACTCCCTGAAAACCTTTGACGGACCATAACCTTACTTCTGGAAATCGTCTAAAGTTCATTAAGGTGACATTTTAATACTTAAAGCAAGAAGAGGCATTTACCGCTGGTTTGGGATGGACGGTCACACATAAGAGTAGAAACAAGTCTCTTTTCTGAGCAAAGCAGGAACACTTAACCTAGAGGGCGTCCACGAATGATCAGTACCAAGTTTACTGATTTTTACATGTAGTCAGATCATTTTTAATTAATAACTTTAAAAGGTATCCAGGTTTCTAAATATTTCTGAATTTTAAAACGCCCAAATTCCTGTGGAAAGGTGACGATTTTTTTAAAAAAGCTGTTTTTTTTTGGTATGGCATTATTTGCATTTAGATAATGGACAAGTAGTTTGATCAATTGTATTGATTATTGCAACACCTTCCTAGGCACCGCTGTTTGTTGTTTTCATTTATTAATTTTTCGACAAAATGCACTGTAACAATAAATGCAGGCCCTTAAAAGTGTTTAAATTAGGTCTGGAATTAGGTGTTGCATTTACCAGTGTACAGTTTAATACATCTTGTATCAATTGGTACCAAAATGAGTACGATGGAACTTAACTTGGACGTCACTATGATGTCATAAATTCAGTGCACTCTCGCAAACTTGGCCGAAATGTGAAAATATTATAAATATTTCCCGAAATAAATTTTTGCATTATAAAATCCTAGTAGAAACACAATATTTTTCAGAGTTACAGCTAAAAAAGCAAGATATTTACCATTTTCAATTACCTAGCTACTTTGAAGCCTATATTAACTAATTTTGAAATTGGAAAAATAAGCAATATTTAGTTTTATTACCCCCCCAACCACACACACACCCCACACTCATCTTTGACGAACCCTCATATTCATATGATTCCACTTAATGTCATATTTTATACACCAAAAGGTGCGTAAAATATGTTGAAACGGTATTCAAGAAATTGTAGAGCTCAGTAACATTGTCCCAAGAGCTATAGAAACTGCCTTAATCTATATTCATCTATTGTATGAGCAGATTAATACGAATATTTCAAAAATACTAATTTTAAAAGAAGTTTAAAAAATAACTTATTTAAGATAGAAACAATATAATTGTATTTCTTTTGTGCATTTGTTGAAATAGTGGAAAGAACTGAAAAACATTCAAATTAGTAAAATGAAGATAACTTTAAATTACTTTCTTCAAAATTTATGGTTTAGAAAAAGCAAATGAACGTGTTTATTTGCTTAAGTGAAAAACATAACATCCCATTTTCTATAAATCAAGAAACAAGACATTTAACATTAATTAAGATCTTTCGGGCACACACTTTATAAACAATTTACCACCAGGTAGATAAATCAATCTAAATGTAATTATGAAAACCCACAAGAAGTGTTGTTAATTTCATTCTAAACGTCTGAACTAGAAAGAGCGTTTGGAATGTATGTTTGGTAAACACATTCTGGTTAAGTGCAAGAAACATAAACCAAAAATCGAATCTTTTATGCATAACAGTGCAAAGTAGGTTTGTGATATAGTGCTTGATTTTCAGACAAAATGTTGTCTATTACGATAATTTACATATACACGGTCTCTCGTGAAATTGGAATAAAAATATTCTAACCAAATTTTAGTCAAGTTAGCTCAATCAGTAAGGCGCTCGCTTGCGGTGCAAAAGGTCCCGAGTTCGAACCCCGCTGGTGCCAAAAGTTGGGTGTGCTTGAAATTCCCTTGGACAAGGAACTTACTGCTAATTGTCTCGTGGAAACCCGTACGAAACTCGGGGAGCTGATCCGGGCAGCGATAGTGCGTATGTGGGCTGATCAAGGTTCAGCGCCCCTAGAGGTTGTCGCAGAAATAATGCTTGGTGTGGAATGGAGCTTATTTGGGCCACAGTGGTCAGCGATCACCTGTAAAGTGTGCAGAGGCCGAGTGGAATTACAAATCTGGGAGGCATAGCGCACTATAAATCCCCAGTATTTTTTTAACCACTCTTTCATGTAAAGATCAATTTATGAGGACCACATCTGGAAACTTATGTTACTTTTGGTCAGATTTTACAGGTAATCTTGTTCAAGGTCACTTCTCTACTCAAGTTGAGTGGTCATATTGAAAGTTTATCTGTAATATAGTGATAAGCACGTGATTGAAAGTCTTGGTCATTTTTGACTGCGCCAAGAGAATGCTTTGAAGCAAAGTAAAAAATGACCCTTCACCGCCCCTCAATTTACAAAAAACGCAGAATGTTTCCCGGCGGTATATGACATCTTAAAGGTTTCGAAGATGTCATATACCGCCAAGGATCATTCCACGTTCACCGAACCCTTCCACGTTCACCGAACCCCCATTCTTTTAATTTTTTTTATAAATTGAGGGGCGTTGATGGATCATTTTGTGCTTTGCTTCCAAGCATTCTCTTGGCGCAATCAAGCGTGATAAAGACATTCAATCACCTGCTTATCACTCTATTACAGATAAAAACATTCCATATGACCACTCAACTTGGGTAGAGAAGTGACCTTGAACAAGGCGGGGTCAAATCAAATTTGACCTAAAAATCACTTTTTTGACCAAGCACGTGAGAAAATTGATCCCATTCGGAGTTCCATTACACACACAACAAAATTACCTATCAAATCTGTTCAAAAGCAATATAAGTTTCCAGACATTTGCCTCATAAATTAACTTTACATAAAAAGGTGGTAAAAATATTGTTACTCTAACTATATGAGCAACCGTGTCCTGAAATGTTTTATCAAACTAATACAACATAACAGTATTTCGCTGTAACTTAATAAGCACGCAATGTTTAATTACGATAAAACCAACACATTTTCTTTATAAATGACGAATTAACAATTATGCATATGTATTCTAGAACAATGTGATACTGAATTTAAGAATGACATTAGACATTGTACAATTAATTGGGTTCAAGAACCAATAATTAAATTTACGATAATGGACTTAAATAAAGCGAGGATATATCATAATCGTGCATTCGGACGTAACTAAGGATACAATTATTACCAGTATATCAGATACTCATGATTTCTGGTTTTTTTAGTTAATGTGTTCTTCTTTCTCTTTGTAATATGTTGTCATGTGTAAACGTTCAAAGCACAAGTGGTACAATGATATATAAAGCATAGAGCAAATACGCGTTCATCATTTACCAACATTGCCATCCTCAGTTAAAATCGACCGAGATACGTCAAGCTTGCAAGTAAATGATTCATTCATGAAAGCCCCTACAGCCATTCCTTATTTTATTGAGTGTAAAGACGTTGTGTTTTCTGCTTAACTGACGTCGTAGCATTGTGTCTGAATTCTTTCAAGATCAACTCGTGATGGGCATTTTAAGGTTACTTTACACGAATGAGGCAGAGTAAGGCAGCATGTTATGTTTACTGCAACATTTTGCCTACTTACACATGTCAAAATGTCACGATCTTTGGCGTACATGAGTAATAGAGTTTCTAAAATATCCATAAATCTTTGCCAGTGGTTTTAATTCCTTTAACAAGTTCAATATGGCGTCATCAGACTACTTCAAAACTGTTGCCGTCTTTTTTTTTTATCGAAACTGCAAATTTTTATATGTTTTACAGTTCTAGATAGTCGTAAAGTTTTTTCCTGTATGTTGGATTTTAAGTGCAAGTTTTGGACCAACATGAACAAACAGAGCATTAAAAGCATTTGAAATTTGATTTGGGTCAGTGAGAATTTTTAAATCTTCAGTTTTAAAGCGGTTCTGCTGAGTACAACCAAAAAAATTGACCATGCGAGGACCTGGTTTATCCTTTGTAGTAATATTTTTTTAAATCATGAAATTTATATATCATTGTTCTTGTTGAATATATTGTCAGCTAAGCATAAGTATTTCGGATTTTTTCAATGATTTATGCTTTCAAATCAAGTTCATCAACGGTATCATTCATCACACATGTTTATTTGCTTAATAAAGCATGCAATTGTGCATCTTCGTCAGTTTACAGGCAAATCCTGAAGCTTATTATGGCTTATATAGCTCATTTGTAACCTTCCAGCCCGTATGAGCAGTAAATGCCAGAAACTTCATTTTGCGCTACAGGTGAAAATACATGTCAAGGTCAATATTTACCGAAATTGATTTTTTGACAGATTCACAATCCTAGTGCATACTACAAAATACCCGCAAAGTTTCATTTCAAGAAAATAATAGGAAATGTGAAAAAAATCAATTGGCATATTCTTACGGCGATCAACAGAAACTATAGGGCTTTCTTATCTTTGAACGCGTTTATCTTAGTTATACGTTTTACTCCCTGACAACCTTTAACGGACCATATCTTGACTTCTGGAAATCGTGTGAAGTTCATTAAAGTGTCATTTTAATTCTTAAAGCATGGTCTTTGCAAATAATTTAAAAAGAGAAAATGACAAGAGCTGGCATTTACTGCTGCTTTGGGCTGGACGGTAACATTTGTGCTAAATCTCTTTGAAGGAAGCAGATCAGTTAAAAATTTCATGACCATTGATAATACTTCAAATTATTTTTGCAAAGAAGATAACAAAAATAAGTATTACAATATTATGTTCTTTCTAAGAATAAATGGAGCAGAAATAATTCTTCATTTGATCCACTGGGACTTATGCGTTCAGATCAAGTTCATCATTCTATCATTTATTACATTTGTTTATTTGCTTTACGGAGGATTGTACCTCATGCGTAAGCTTTTAAGACATCATATTTCAAAGCTTAATACGGTTTTTATGGCTCATTTGTTCTTAAACCTCCTGGGCAGAAACTGAGGGGTTGAAGTAGAGCAATATAGTTTATAAGAGGGCAAAGAACGGTTATTATCTATCAGACGGTTTTACAATATTTTCTCACTGAGCTTAATATATATGTGATGACTTATACCGAAAAGGGGGACTTTGCGGAGATATCAGGCTTTGAACGGCTTGGTAGGAAGATTTTTAAAGCTTCGAAAATTCATAATATCACAAAATCTCAAATTCACCCCCTGACGAAAACTTTAAAGCCTGTTTTCTCCAATTGCTATTTTTGAAAAGTGATCAACACGGTCTTTTAAGAGCGTGTTGATCACTTTACAATCCGTTACGAAGATATGGATATTTAAAAATATCCATATCTTCGTAACGGATTGTTGTATCGAAATTTTTGAGGTACCAAATTACTTGTGAAACTCTTAGCTTTCACATGATGCCAAAAACTCAATTTTGATGTCTGAACCAAAGTCCCCCTTTCGGTGTGAGTCATCACATATATTTGCTGTAATGTGGAAATTTATAATGTAATTTGTTATGTTATCATTCAAATGTAGTGTAATATTAATAGTCTAAATGATCCAGCCAAGAGTTTACATTTTTGGTACTCTACGGAAATTTTGCAACTTCTATTTTTCTGTCAGACCCTATACTCATTTAAACAAGCCTATTATAACTCTGTAAAAACAAACGTTACAAAAGTCTCATCCTGAGCATGCAAAATACCTGAAGTTTATATCACCTGAAGTGTATATCACAAATGAAAACCTTCAATACTTTTCTAGCGAGCAAGTCTCCTTCGTTCACCTCATATACAATAATAACATGCATTTAATGCATACTCGCCACTGCAGATTTACGTTACTTTTATGAAATAGAAAAGTGTCTTACATTTTAATTTACTTACTGTAATCTTGCTTTAAAAGCTTACAATGATCACATTTCATAATGTCAAGCTAATATGATGATTGCCTATTTAACTATTTAACCAAATTGATAAAATTAAGAAAAACAGTCTTATTTTTATAGTTGGTTGCCTTTTTTGAACATGTCCTGTGTAGTAAAGTTAATAATACAA
>JXSR01S010581.1:33246-45964 GCA_000969725.1 Ophiothrix spiculata
TTTTACCCTACCTTGTGTCAAATTTTACCCAACCTGCCAACCATGTTCCCTTTTTAACCAAACTTTTTTTAGAGTGTGCATTCAAAACTGAATTTTAAAACATCTTGGAGCCCTTTTGAAGATAAGCTCCCTTTAGCTTACTTGGCACTGAGTACCAAGTGGGGTTTTCTTGGCGAAAGCCTAAACAAGGTGATTTGTTATTGATTTTTTTAACCCCATGTTGAGATTTTCCCTTTTTGCTTTGTTTATTTTACCTTTTGCATACACTCAGTGGCACAACATCTTGGTTGCTATAATGATGATTTCGACCGAGTATTACCAAATTACCAAAACTGTGAGCAAGAACAAAGATGTAGCTGTGACTTCACCAAGACTGCTTGCATCAGCTCCCAGATGACAGTCAACTTTTGTAAAGACATCTGCTGCAATGGACAGATTAAATATGCATTTTATGGGGTTGAGACTGGTAACCAGTGTTTTTGCGGGACAGCTACCGCCAACTATGCCAAACATTTGAAGACAGAGAACGTCCAGTGCCACACGCAATGCTCTGGTAACCGTGCTGAATCTTGCGGTGCAGATTTTAAAATCAATGTGTATGGATGTAGTAAGTAAACTATTGTATATATTGCACTAGGAGTGTTAGACACTCTGTGTAGCCGGCCGCAACCAAGCCACAGCTGCGCTTAGATTTTCCAAGATGGCCGCCTTAGGCTCAGTTTTTTGCACCTCAAGATAGTTTCATAATATATAATTGATATTTTACAATATCCTTGAGGTGCAAGATCAAGCCTACGACAGCCATCTTGGAAAATCAAGCTGTGGCCTGGTTGCGGCCGGCCGCACAAAGTTGTGGCCTAATTGTGCTCCAAAGCCTGATAAGGACATGCTTGTCTTCCAGGAAACATTGCGCATGCAACAAGACAAACAGCCAATCAATACAGCAATATCAGTCTTACTTCTTTGTTCTTATGTTTGCATGAAGACTCATGAAAGACAAACTTGAACATGTGACATTCGTTGCAAGTGCTCTATAATTCTTCCAGTGTAAGAATCTATTTTAATGGCCATAAAGGCGAAATTAGAGTAATATTGCACCATTCAAAGTATATCCTTTATACAATTGAAGTCATAATTGATAACAAAAGTTGCATGTGGCTTGTATAACTTACAGCATACTCCAAACATATGGTCACGGTGTGTTTTAAACATGTTCTGCAGAATGCATTCAAAGATATTAAAGATATGATCTAAAAAAATTTTATGATGTGTTTTTAAATAATTCTTATAAAACACCATGAACAAATCATGTGTTTTGGAACCTGTTATGCTAGTAAACTATTAAGTATGAACATTAATTGTAGTGTTTGTGGTGTAGCTTCTTATAACGTTTTATATTACATGTTTAATATTAACAGAGAAAGTCAAGAACATCATAAAAATCTCATCTATAATAAAACTGCACTGCTCACAGAAGTACCTATGGGCTCACAGTGCACAGCAGTTGATTTTAAAAAAGACATTAGGGGAGACACATAAACTAATCGGCAATAGCTTGCCGTTATCTGAACTAGACGGCAAAGACAAATTCTGGTTATCTGGCTGGAGCATATTCAATTTGATGCTTTAAAATCATAGATAGAACACACAAGTACACAACTAAATGTGTGGATAAAAGGAACTATTGATATGTGTAAGATTAGTGGAGAAATAGACTGTTCCGACTAGTGCAGATATCTGAACCACATAGACGATTAGTTTACGTATCTCCCCTTACCATTGCCGTGTTTTTGAGAGGTCTACTCCCAAGCTGACGAATCATTTGTTTGTTTGTTTGTGTGTTAAAACTTTGTTTTGTATTGTACCCATTGTATAAACGTATCACGATAATGGTTTCTGAATCAAATTGAATCTTGTGTACTCCTTACTTATGTGCATGTTTTGACCAAACACACTTCATTTAATTTTGCTCACAATTATCCCAAACCAATATTATCATTATGTAAAACGAAATTAACAATATTGATAAATTGATTACCATTGGTGTGAAAATCTGAAACAGTATTACGTATATGCTGCACTGTAATTTTTTCAGACACATTTATTGATCATAACTGTGTGTAGTTTTATAAATGTCATAACATTTTCCACTGTTTTGACAGATTCTGAAAACATATTACACTCAGTCTAAGATTAATAATTGGAAAGCAAAATTAATTTGCGCTGTTCGCAATGTCATTGTTTTGTTTTGTTTTTTGGGGGGGGGGGATTTTGATGTTTTTATTGTTATCATACAACTTGATTGCTATTGTTGTTAAATGCACACAGTTGTCTTTAAAATGTGCAGAAATGTTTTCACATCTCTCTAACTCAGTCGTATGATACAATAGATCGGAATATTAAAATAATAATAAAAAAATATTTGAGAATACAAGGCTATTTCACTGTTCACACAAAAGAAAACAACGTTCCTTGATACTTAATTTCTCCACTGTTGTGACATCAGTTATGGTTTACCAAGATCACTTGATGTCTGAAGGTTTCTTTCATAAGAAGGCTAGTTTAAGCCAAATACATTAACGAAAAATCAACACATTTTGATCAATGTATAAAGCGACTTGCCAAAAAATGTCGCACTTTTTTAACAGAGCCCTAATCTGACATGCAGATAATGTTTAAGCTTTCTAGTTTTTGTAAAAGGGGAAATAACATTGTTATTTTTATTTACTTTGCACGACCTGCTTTATTTACAATTTACAAAATTGGCCATAATTTTCAAATCGGCTTTCACACATCTGTTATTGTTTCGGTAATGGAAAGACAATGGTCTATTTTACTTTTAATTCAAAACAAATTTACAGAATTGTATTATACTCTTTGAAATAGAGGCACATTTATAACTGTAAACTTCTTTTTGTCACACCCTGTATATCTCTGTGCGAATATTTGTTTACAGATCTTGGTTGTGAAATTCCTGGTGTTCCTTCAGCTAATCTAATACCGTCGCCTCAATTGGAAGTGAAACTTTACAGTGTTGGGGATAAAATTTCATTTACCTGTCTTCCGGGTTTTACTATTAATGGTGCTGTGCAGATTGTGTGCCAGACTGGTGGAGGATGGAGTCATGCCCTTCCAACTTGTCAAAGTAGGCCGCTTTCTTGTGTAACATTAATTGTTTACAAGTGGGTCCCTCTGAAAAAACATTAATACCACTTAATATGCCTGTAATCCACTACTTAACAAGCATGCAATATTCAGTGTCTACGCCAAGAGCACCAACATTAGGTATCATACTTAGCTTAAGAGTGGAAGAGCAATGTTATTACCAATTAGATCTCATCTCATTTGTAATCTTGGTTTAGTAGTCTCTTCAACAAAGGATGGAAATAACATAAAACATCATAAAATCTTTATTGCTGAAATAAAACCTGAGAAAATACAAATCTAATGTAGAAAAACAAATACAAAAACTCCATTACTGTGAACAATCGTTTACCTTTGTTGTAAATAAAATTAATCCTCTTCTTGACAAATGTATTTTTAAAGATTTAATTTTAGTAATTCACATTAAGTTTTTCCAAAGTAATTAATATTGATATTATAGTAGAGCTGGTTAAACCGAGAAGAAATGTCAATGTAGTAATAATGGCCTCTGTGACATAAAAAACCGACTTATGCAATAACGTGACCGTGTAGTAGGCAGTGCTTTTATATACATGTAGGTATGGTTCAAAAGTTTTGTGGGGTAAATGTTGGACATACTCGCTGCTTGAGGTAAACCCATGAATGGCATTATTTCACACCGAATAACTAACGTTCTGTTTTATGTTTTCTCCTTTAATTTTGGACGAATAGGGACACAGCCAACAACTAAGGCACCTGGTAAGTTGATTTTGTCAATGTTAATTAAAAGTAATTACGTATTCAATAATAGTCTGTGTTACTACGGTAACTTTAAAAAATACACACAGTTCACAATGGATTTTTGAGGTCCCCGTCAATGAAGACCAAGTACACTAAGCAGTGACTAAGTCTTTATAGTCTTGCTTTCCTCACTTTTATAAAGACAAACACCTTGTTTTTAAACATATCGCAATGACGCATTTTATAAGCTATGATTAGTAAAATGTTCAAGTTATAAATTAGCTTAAAGCTGCCAGGCCAATTATTTATTTAGAATCATGAACAAAATACTAATACACATGAGTAACCAATATGTGACCCGTCATATCGAAAGGTACCTTAAGGGTCCCAAAATGAAAATTGATTTGGTCTCATCTGAAAGATTATATTTTAAACTTGAAAATGACACCTTGCTTTTGGTTATTGGATGTTCGATTGCAAAGTTCCATCCAAATTGGTAAAAGGTATTGAGCTGATTCAGAAAACTGTAGTTCTGAGAAAATCAAGTTTAAAGTTTTGTTTCTGTACTGGTAAAACTTGAATGGAGAAAGGATTTTTATTTCGGTTTTAACATTTGCCTTGTGTTTTGGATGTTGGAACCTGTTTAATATTAGACATTTGGGTAATCTCTTTAACATCCTTTGCAGTCATTTTGATGAAAAAACTAGGGGGGTACCCGCTTAAATGGGGTTAGGGTAGGCCGTCAAAGTTGGGGTGTTGAGGGGGGGGGGGTGAAATTCCGGAATTTTTTAAGTCGCCATTTTGAAAAATGTATGCATGCTATAAGACCTAAACTTACAAGACATGTTAGAATCATCTTTATGAGCAAAGAATACCGATGAAAATTAGTTATTTAGAATCTTTATAGCAAAATATTGATTTTGGTGGCAATTTTGCCATAATGCAATTTTGCCTGATTTTCCAATCCAAAAGTACCTTATGACGTCATAATGACGTAAACCCTTGGCCGATTCTGTTGATCTTGGTATCGTTGGATAGGGGAGGAAGATACCTATCTATTAATAGCAAAACCAAGTTTTTAGGGGATTCCGTTCCAAACTGTTAGCGGGAATTGCAACAACCCCTCTTTGGAGGACGTGTTACAAAAAATAGCTCAGGAGGACAAGGGTTAATAGTAACTGCATAATCTCCGTACTGTTTCCACAGCACCCACCTGTCCACCACCATTTGGAGCCAGTTTGCTGTATACACCAATCAAATCGTCGTATCAGGCGGGGGAGGCAATAACTTTCGGTTGTATTCCGGGTTTCCAATTGGCAGGAAGTTCGACGCTTACGTGCCAAAGCACAAGGGCTTGGAGTGGACCTTTACCAACATGCCAACGTACGTAGGAAAAAGGGTTGAGAAATTATTAAAAGTTATGCAATTATTAAGACCAGGCTTTTACGTTGGTCCACTATGCCTCTATATGACCAAATTGCATCACGTTAAGCTAGTTTTGATTTATTGATATTAAAGTACTAGTATGAAACATTTTTATTGTAAAATGCAAAGTCTAAAATCTTATTTATCTAATCTTCTCAAAATAAGTTTGGAAACGTTTTTTAGCCGCCTATATCTCATTTGTTTGAATCTTGTTCATCTATCTGATGCAATATTTGATTAGCTTACAATCTAGTCTTTCAAATGACACCAAATGTATAACAAGAGCTTGCTTTATGGCTTAGTTATTCCACTTTCTTAGCAGGTGGGTCACAAACAGTGTGTGACAAAATTGATTAGTATCTCTGTCAATCCTACTGATTATGATGCTATAGGATAAATCAGTGAATGGATGAATGGATAAGTTGTTTGTATTCATTAACAAAACAACGTTCACTTACCTTAATTAATAGCGACTAAAATCTCGGTATGCACCTGTCCTTGTCATCCCATTTCACGGAAATGTTTAAAGTTTTGATACCATGTTTCACTAAACATCAAATGTTGCTACACCTTGCTTTTGTGATAAACCAACTTAAACTTGGTCTATGAGTTTTAGTCAGATTTAAGAAGAAGTACTAAACACGATGGATTAATTAAATAGACCTTTAATTCTATCCTCACCTTCTGTTATTCAAAAACAAACTGTTATCCAGTAGTACAAAGTTAAATTTATTCATCCATCCATTCACTGATTTATCCTATAGCATCATAATCAACAAGATGACACAGATACTGCTCAATTTTGTCAAACGCTGTCTGTGACCTACCTACTAAGAAAGAAGAATTACTCAGCCATAAAGCAAGCTATAAATTGTTACACATTTGGTGTCATTTTAAAGAAGAGCTTGCTAGCTAATCAGACAATGTATCAAACAGATGAACAATATTCAAATAATTGAGATATAGGCGGATAAAAAGGTTTCCAAACCTTTTTTGAGAAGTTTATTATGTAATTTTTAATGAGAATCATTCAAAGTGAATCATATGGAAAAACCCTCAGGAAATGACAAAATCTTATCTAATTTCTTGGTTTTATCTTTTTTCATGACCTTATAAAATACTTATCTTATATTTCTTATTTTTTCTTTGACATTTCAGAAGCTACTCAAGGTATGTATGATTGACTAGTTTTAATTATGGTGTGCATCCAATGGCAAATGTGTATCATTTATTGAATTTATTTAATAATTTCAATTTAAACAACGTAATATGTACTTGTTTTAAAAATAAAAAATATATTCATGTTCCTAAATATAGGTGTGTTTTTTTAATTTATATATTTTAAGTTGCTCAGCCTAATTAATATGACATTTCTTCAATAATACTTGGTTGGCAGAGAGACTACTAATCAAACTTTCGAAAAACAAACAAAAAGCAGCTCAACAACAATAATAACAAATTAACCAAGTTGTTCAGCGCAGCATAAATACAGAAATAAATATCATTGAATTATATGTAGATTATAATATTTTCGACCTTTATGATGTCATAATTACGTAACGCCTTGGCCGATTTTTGTTTTTATATTTTCACCCACACTACATGCAGCAACTACCTGTTCAGCCCCGTTTGGATTCAGCTTGTCGTATACACCAACCAAACTGTCCTATCAGATAGGTGAAACAGTAACATTGGGCTGTGCTGCTGGGTATCAGGTAGTTGGAAGTCAGACAGCTACATGTCAGAACACAGGAACATGGACAACACTGCCAACATGTCAACGTATGTCAATGTGATTACATGTGGCCTGCTCTGGCAAAATGAGAGGGAAGTTGCAAATTAACATTTTGAATAAATGTCATCTAAATTAAAAATGGATGAAAAAGTTATTTTTTGACATAAAACTCATTCATGCATAAGTGTTAACCTGTATGTCAAGTTTTGAAGGTCAACTTTGCCTGGAAGTACAATTATGCACGGTTAATTGATTGCATGTTGCTATTATATACTGTAGTATTTAGTGTCTTTGAAAACGATTTGCAGTTAATTTTTATTACAATATTATATTCAGTGGACTGCCTTGGATTTCGATATCTAAATGAAGAATGGGTAAACAAAGTGTGACATATTATATATCATTCAAAAGTTGAGATTCTAGAGAACCAAAATATGTCCTAAACTCAATTTTGAAATTTGCAACTTTCCTCTCATTTTGCCAGAGCACCCCTCATATATATATATTAAACTAACTTCCTATAGATACAATTAAAGATGTTTTTTTATGTGTTCATTTTATAAAAGTATAACATTTTATGACCGATTCAGGCAAAGCCCAATTCCTTGTTTTATTTCTTTGCTAAATGTGCTATAATTTCTCTTACTTTGCCATTCTTTCTTCCCTTTATATTCACCTTTGACTGGTATTGGGGAAGAGGTTTTTCTCTTCCAGACTTTATCTTGTCACTTGTATCATGTTTATATTACAAAAACTTCCCTTGGATTGAATTTTAAAATACTTTGCCACACACGAAATTTATAATATAGCTTTTAGTTTAATTTCATATAATTTAAATTGTAATTTGTTTCTTCAATATTGTCATCATTTTTATGTAAGTGTAAACTACTTGAATGAATGAATGCATACGGGTTTAAAGTGTGTAATCTAGATCAGTTGATGTTTTATATTTATACTTGACCTGATCAAAACAAGAACATACCTAATTTGCAGTTGATTTATTTTATTTATTGTTTGTTTTAGTTTGACGAGCCTTCAAGAGAATAATCACTACTAATATAATTGTAAACAAATATTTCGACCTAAAAATTAAAAAAGCTGTGAATAACTTATGCAATTTATCATTTTTCTTTGCATGATAGGAGTTGTTCAAGGTAAGCACAATTTTCATTTTTTTTTCATCGAAAAATTAAGTGTTTTACATTTATCTTTTGTTATTTTATTTTTTTTATCTTTAAAATCATTACAGTTTAGGATCATATCATGTGTGTAGAATTAGGTATGGCCATGTTTTATTATTTTTTTCGTTCAATTCATCACAGGTAAGGAATTTTTAAAATTAGGTAAATTTTTATCAATTGTTCACTGATAGTTTATAGATAAACATTAAGGAATTGATAATAACCATTAGTTTAAAAGTGCTTTAAATGGTACACAACAGCATTACCCCTTATTACACATTTGAAAATATTTCTTTATATCTTCAAACAGGTGTTACCTGCGGAAAGACACAACTAGAAGCCATTTTACCATCCACCAGCTCGTATACACCAACAAAGAATACGTATGCATCGGGGGAAGCCGTAACGATTAAATGTGATAGACTGGGGTACAAATTGGAGGGCTCTAGTACAATTTCTTGTGGAAATACAGGACAATGGAGCGTAACTACTGCAACAACTTTGAAATGCACTGGTAAGTTTAAATTTCGTGTCAGGGTGAAAACATAGTTTGCCTCCAGACAAATTTTTCGCTACCCAACATTTGGTCGCGACGTCAACAAATATTTGCCATCGAATTTAAATTATAATCCAGTAACAAACATTTGGAGCAATGGATATGGTAATTCAACACATGTGCAATTTAGCATGAAATTTTATTTGTTATCAACTCGGTGTTGAAGTCATTTTATTTGAGGTCAATCGTCATTTTGACGTCAATACCAAATTTTTGGTAGCGAAAATTTTGTTTGGAGGCCGACTATTTTTTGAGTCTTTATTTACATGTCCAAATTGGTTGTGTAACAAAATAGAAAATTGGGTTTGTTCTTCCATTTGTGAAACTACACTCTAACCAAGAGACACATTTGTCTTCTTTATGAATAAGATTCGAACAAGTTGTTATTTCTTTATAGCAATCTACCTAGGTTTTTAAATGTCATCGTTTCATATTTATAAACTCATGTACACCAAGAAAAATCTTTCAGGCTCATGCGGAAAAATGAATAAAAATGTGTCCATTAGCCTCTATATCATTGATTAATATAGATGATGATGGTCCTAATGGTAAAGTATTTGCGTTTTTCATTTAATCCATTTCCTTATAATATATATCTTATTTCTTAAGACATTTTATTAGAAAAATTGTATATATTGTTTTTCTTCTTCTTACCTTTTACTATCTTTAGAAATTCTGTGTGAGCCGTTAAAAAGATGATGATGGTCCTAATGGTAAAGTATTTGCGTTTTTCATTTAATCCATTTCCTTATAATATATATCTTATTTCTTAAGACATTTTATTAGAAAAATTTTATATATTGTTTTTCTTCTTCTTACCTTTTACTATCTTTAGAAATTCTGTGTGAGCCGTTAAAAAGATATCCCAACACGATTCCATTTCCATCAGACGTACTCACCAAGAAGGTACCTTTTGCAACCTCAGTTTCATTCACTTGTAGTAAAGGATTTGCGATGACAACTACTCAAATACCATATCGAACTTGTTACACAAATGGATGGGTTGGACCTGAACCAGTATGCACGGGTACGGCTTATGCTGCTTTCATACTTATTGTCGCTTTGTAGCTTAGCAGCTATGTCGCTTGCTTCCTTTCACACTTTTGTAGCTTTGCAGTTTTGTCGCTTTTCAGATTTACCGCTTCATGTCGCTCTGAAAGTTGAATTCATTTCAATTCAAAAATTCTTGTCGTGCGACAAATGTTTACCGATATCGATTATCTCAGCGACATGTAGCTTTGCCGCTACAACAACCGGAAGCGGCAAGATTTTGCAAAAAATATAAGTCACGCAGCGACAAAGCTGCAAAACTACACGAGTATGAAAGCAGCATGAGATATTCATGGGCCGCCGCTGCGAAAGAATGTACTTGTCGGCTCATTGTAGCATATCTGATGTATACAACTAGTATACATTGGATATGCCCACGGGTGCATCCTTTTGAAACGACGGCCCACAATTATTTTTCTATTTCATATGTTTTCTTGTGTGTTTGTGTCACCATCATGAACATCTGATGTATACAACTAGTATACATTGGTATGCTACAGTGAGGTACAAGTAGAAGCTAACAAGTGCATCATTTTACCCGTGGCGGCCCACATTTATGTTTATATTTCACATGGTTTATTGTGTGTTTGTGTCACCATCATGAACATTGAGGTACGTGAATATCTTTTATGCATAATCCGCACTCCCCACTTGAGATATTGCAATCCTTGACAATCCTTTTGTGTTAACAAGAGCAAAAGCAAAATATAAAAGCCTAGACTACTTTGCCTTTGTCGAGGACAATAGCCTCTCCCATACTTTGATTAACAGGTTCCCTCTTGTGCGTAACGATTCTTGTTTTGTCAATTACAATGTTGTAAAGTATTTGTAAAAAACTAAAGCCCTTGTCTGTTAATGAGATCATTTACGAAGCATTTGAACAACCGTATTATTCCTACCTCAACAGATAAGAATGAATGTACTTCTGCCCCGTGTAAGAATGGAGCGGTTTGTGTCAACCAAGTCGATAAATATGTGTGCAACTGCTTAGCCGGATTCCGAGGAATTAACTGTGAAACAGGTAAGAGTTTATCCCTCGTCAACCCATAGACGGGAAGAAAGGGGACCGCTGCAACTGATACTAGGCATTTGGGTAATCTGTTTTATATTCTTCGTGGTCACTGTGATGAGAAAATAGACAATACCCCCAAGATGCGAGTAGATAAGTCCGTCGAAGTTGGGGTGTAGGAGTTGGTAAGGCCCCGCAAATATTTTAGTCGCCATTTGAAATATATATGTATGCTATGTGGCTCAAACTTAATAGAATTATCATAATTATAATATCCCTCCTTTATTAACAAAAAAATCCCAACTTTTTCCGATTCAGAAGTATGTCATAATTACAAAATGATTTAGTCGATTTTATTGATATTGGTATCGTTGGATTTTTGAATCGTCGTTTCCAAACATTTAGGAGTGTCCCCACCCCATCCCCTCCTGTTTGACTGTTTGAGGTAGACTGTTGCAAAAACAGTTTTTATAGACGATGGTTAAGGAATGATAAAAGTGAGTTATCTGAATTATCAAACCTATAAATACATATTATATATATATATAAACAATATTATTCAAAACCATTTAATTCTTAGTACAATGTTACATTCCTTCCTTCATATTTTCCTAATCCTTTACTCATTCATTAGTTCTTAATAGTCATCTTGTCATGTATGTTAACAATAAATCTTCTGCATTATTAAATGAAGTATTATAATCTCAATTTGTTTCTGTATCTGAACTAACATCTAGCTTGAAGGGTATTTGAAGAGTTTTCAAAAGTTAAATGCGACACGATAAACACTTTTTGTTTGATGACTGCTACGATCGACTCTGTTCCTTCATTCGCGTAGCCATTTAAACTATGAGTACTAGTAGTTTATATCACTCTAGCTTAATAGAGCTAAATTCTGTTAGTTCACGAACGTATTATTATAATTTTCTCTAGTACAAAATCATCAATAAAATTATATTGTTTTCAATATCTTTTACATTTCAGTTATTGTTTGCGGGAAACTTCCTACATATACAAACGCCTTTCCAAACACCCAGCTCACCGTGTTTGGTACCATTGTCACGTTTTCGTGTCATCCTGGATTTGCTATGCAAGTCATAGTCAGTAAGAAATGTACAGCCATCGGAACCTGGGATGGCCCAAATCCTGTCTGCAAAGGTAAGTCTATCTTTCTATCATGTTAAGGTTGTCCACAGCTCACAAATATGCTTAAGTAATTAAAATCAAGTTCAATTCATCAAAAATGTATGTACACTCTTACAAAGAAAGGATCAAATTGATCCAATAAAGTATCAAATATGAGCTTAACCTTTTCCGGATCAATTTTGATCCAAATTCTCCTCAAATTTGATCCTTTTCGGATCAAAAAAAGAGTGTATTTGATCCGAAATTGATCAAATTTGAGGAGAATTTGGATCAAAATTGGTCCGGAAAAGGGTAAGCTCATATTTGATACTTTATCGGATCAATTTGATCCTTTCTTTTTAAGAGTGTACCACAAATATAAAGTAAAAATCTACCTTATCATAAATAACAAAATTTTCGTATATTTATATATGTATAAGCCACCAGTTTCGACGATTCTGACTGAATCAAAGTTCAGATACGGCGACACCTTACACACGCGCTATGCGTCTTCGAGTAGTAGAATAACGCCCTCCTCATAACATTTTCATTTCTTTCATTCCTTGTTTTGCTGTCCTGATTTTTAACATGTTGTTAATTATATATACACAACGTTTTTAGATTCTCTTTCTTTCTTTTACTTCTCTTCCATTGGCTTCTATTCAGTCAATCTGTACGTCCATCTATTATCCTGACATTTTGCAATTCCAGCAAGCTCGGTCGATCTGTACTTTACATCTTAACCCTTATTCTCCTAAGGTTTTTCCCCCGCT
>JXSR01S010584.1:20022-40294 GCA_000969725.1 Ophiothrix spiculata
AATCAAAGTACAATAATAAAAACATGACAAGAATATATAAAACACACATCAAATAAAAGGGAAAAAAATCTAAATCACTACGAGAAAATATAAAAGGATAATATAAAAAAACCAAGGTATTTGAAAAAAACTATGCTGGCCGAGAATGCAGATCTCACTGCAGATTGATAGCAATTAGGCTATTATAGAACTACCAATTAGGGGGGAAAAAACCAGAGGGGAAAAAAAAGAAAGACAAAATGTGACGTTATATTTTTGGGCAAATTCCATAGTGATTTATAAATAGACATCTATAAAAAGTAAAACAATGTACTGAAGTTTTTGTAAACACTCCTCCCCAAAAAAAAAATATTTAAAAAAATGCTTAAATAAAAAGAAAAGAAGTTCTTTAAAATAATCAGAATATCTTTTTAGTTTTCTGAGGTTGAAGTCCCAACCTCAACAGTTTTGAATTCTGCATATGTTTATACACTAAGTAAAAACCTGTCATACAATGAAATTTTTGAGCGTTAGTTAAAATTCAAGTTTTTTGAATGGGAGTTTCAAAATCTGATGACGTCATGCCTACCCCCCCCTGCTTTTTTAGATATGTGCTGTGTGTGGCATAAAGTCACACAGAGTCACTATCTGTTCACCCTCTGTTTGTGCACAGTTAGAAAATATAGCGATATCATGATGACATGCGATGTGACTGAGGTTAACCCACAATGAAATGCTCTTTATAATATCCTGTTATTTAGATTAGTGTAAAATATGCATTCAGTTACAACGTGATCGAAATTGAAAAAGAGAAACCTCATGCTTGAAGTTATATTACAAAGTCTTTACAGGCGGCACGTAGACCACATTGGTTGTATCACAATTAACAACTATCATCTAGTTTTCAATTGATATTTTATGTGGCACAAACATTTTTCTTCAATCACTTTGTGCAACGTTTGCTGACTTTGTTATAAAACCACTTGGGACATATAAAACTGCAGGACTATTACTATTTTTCTGACTGCTGTGCTTTCCTGAAACTCTTGGCATCAGTTTTCAAACTACAATATTTCAGCGCAACAAAGTCAGATTTTTGCTGATCACCGTGTGCTTTTGCTGAATGTGTCATTGGACCACTCACTACGTAACTGCAGGTGTTATTTGCCATCACCCAATTGTTTTGTATTCTACACAATACTTGGTGCAAATTTCAAACTACAATATTTCTTAGTTAATCTACACAATATTAGAATATTTTGGACACAAAGCAAGATTTCTTTCCACTGTTACCATGGCAACTGCATTAGTCCCTGTGGATATGATAGAACAGGAGCTGACTTGTAGTATTTGTTTGAGTCTTTTACGAGAACCCAAGGATTTGGACTGCAGTCATACATTTTGCTTGGATTGCCTCAAGCAATATGTTAAAAAGGAACCTACTATCGAGTGTCCGGAATGTCGCCATATTACCATCGTACCTCAAAAGGGATTGACAAAATTAAAAACTAACCTTCGTTCCAAGAATATGGTTGAGAACTTGATCAAAAGTACTGGTGTGAGTAACAAAAACCGAACTGAAGTCCCTATGTGTCCCAGTCATATGGGAGAGCGCCAGCATTTCTTTTGTGTTACATGCAGTGTTTCAGTTTGTCACAATTGTCTTGTGCTCAAACACCCAAAACCACAACATGAAATAAGGGAATGGAAAGAAGATATGGAAGAAAGAGAAGGACAGAGACAAAAGAAAAATCAAGAATTGGATGACGTTGAAGCAAAACTGAAATCTGCAAAAGACAAAGCTGAACAGGAAGTCGAATCTCATATTCAACATGTAACTACTGAAATGAAAACCTGGGAAAAAGAGATGAATCAGGATATCGAAACAATGTATCAAAAATGCATCAACTTTCATCAAGAAAAGAGGACGGAATTACATAGATCAATAACCAGTGGAATGAGCAAACTTTCTATTCAACAAGATCACACACTTTCGGATGATATTACTATTCTCCATCTTGAACCAAAACAGATGAATTCTTCAAGTTTTGGTAAACTTGTCACATCTGGCTGTAAGAGATCTATTGTATCTGCTAATCAGACACAAGTTGGATCAGCTAATAAAGAACTCAAACTAACGCTTCACACTGAATTTAGAGCTGAAATGTTTGCTAACAGAGTTGCTGCAAATCAATCAAATTTAATTGCAGTTGCTGATGATGATTGTCGTGTCAGAATATATGACAAATGCAATAATAAATACAAGAATCAACGTCACTTCAGGCTTGATTATAATGCCCACTCTGTTGCCGTTTCATCTAAAGGCAAATTTTTTGTTCCTGATGGGGATGAAATGAAGATATTCTCATCAGCAGGGATATATGAAAGCTCATGGCCTAAATCTGTTAATGCACACAGAATTGCTATAACACCTGATGACATGGTTGTAATTGGACACACATCAGGACATGTGATCCCTGTACACCAGTGTGATGGGGAGTTGATTAGGACACATCAAGTAGAATGTCGTACAATGATTGACATAGCCAGCAATGGCAAGCACATTGCATTCACTACAGAAAGCACTATATGTGTGATAGACTTTGTGACAGGTCACACATTGTGGAAAAGGAGCGATTATTTCCAACGTGGCATCTGTTATGAGCAGAAATCAAACACCTTGTTGGTATCAAGAGGCAATCGAGACAAATGTGAAATAGTGCAGCAGTGCAGCACGACAGGCCGCCTCATATCAAACCTGGCAAGTGGTCTTTATCTTCCAACCGGAATGACTGTTACAAGGGATAACAAGCTGGTGGTGGCTAACTGTCAAACAGTGGTGATCTACAATATTGACTGATTGTACCGAATTGCCAGTATATGTTTTTAAAAGAAAGATGGTAAAAGCATTTTAAATATTACTGTAGAATATAATCCCTGTACATAATGCAATATAATGACCTGATGAATATATCAATGGTCATTGTCATAAAGTATAATAAGATTAATTTCCAAACATTCTATTACACAACCTTAAAATATTCATCGAAAAACAAAATTCAATGATTAGTTGAATGCCACGGTCTATACTTTGAAATAGTCGAAATTGCTCTACCAGTGGGTTAGAACCACATGGGAGCGTAATTTAATAGCATTATTTCAGGATTCAATGATTAGTTGAATGCCACGGTCTATACACCCATGCTCATGCATTAAGTATGCTATTAGACGTTATTTTGATTAGATGTTTCCCCGTGCTGCAAAGCCAGTCAAACCAACTTGCTACCCATGTAGATCAGATAGATTAAATGGTCGATTTTGGAGACATAAACAGGAGTCTAGATTTATCACTGTCGGTGTGTTGGTACGCTGACAGTATTAGATTGTAATGAAGTAATGTTTTTGCAAATCAAACAAACCTATTGACAGCATTGGATCATATATTGCTTAACCCTTTAAGCACCAAATGGTGCAAATTGCACCAATCGTATGATTTCATTAATAGCTGCCTTATAGCAACATTTTTGAAACGTCAAGTTTAAATGTGATGACTCACACCGAAAGGGGGGACCTTCAAGACGATATCAATTTTGATTTTTTTCATTTCATCTGTTGCAGCATTTTCTAAGCTTTAAAATGACACCTTACTTGTTGAAATTGATCAAGGCAATCAAATTTTACAACAGAAAATCTGCTGAAAATTCTTATTATTTTCTTTATTTTTTGCTTCCTATTTTCGCCTGTATCTTGAAAAGTTTTCTGTCACAAAGTCCCCTTTTTAGGTTTGAGCCATCACAAATGCATTACCAATCATAAAGACATCCAGATTTTTCAAAACTTTATTGCTTCTCACAAATAAACTATTAATTCTGCAAGTAGATCATGTATACATATAGTAAATCTTCAGAAAAATATGTCATTCAGGGAAACAATCAAATTTACCAAAAAGCAGCTATCAATGAATAAACCAAGTTTATGCCATCGGCGCTCCTGGCAATTCTAAAACACATTTTAATATGTTACACAAATGAGGCAATGGGTTAAGGGTACCAAAATCGTCTTATTTGGGCAAATTCTTACGGTGGCAAAAGGGATGCTCATAAAATAGCATGAAATAGCAGGGTATTTTAGCTTTGTTTTTTGAGACATAATTAATCAGACCCGGGAATCAGACACACTTTTAAAAGGTTG
The DNA here is from genome assembly GCA_000969725.1 of Ophiothrix spiculata. Taxonomy (NCBI): domain Eukaryota; kingdom Metazoa; phylum Echinodermata; class Ophiuroidea; order Amphilepidida; family Ophiotrichidae; genus Ophiothrix; species Ophiothrix spiculata. The sequence goes on from JXSR01S010584.1 coordinate 24,193, forward strand.
ATTACGCTATGATAATTATCAAAATAATTTATCAAAGTGGTTCTGATGGCTAATTTTTTGTAGCATTGTACTGTTCAACGAGCCCCGTTGGGTGTATAAACCATGGCACTCCACTAGTGTCAAATCTGAAAAAGGACATCACTGGTGTCACATCCTATCTTAACGCTTTTACACACATTTGAGACTCCTCATAAATCTACATATTTAAAATAGGTGGCTTTCCTGGATTCACATCAAATCCACCATTCACCACAGCATGCCAAAGAGGCTTTTGCTGCCCCAGCATGCAATAATTTCTTGGTCACACCTTATCTAGTCTTTGACAATACAGTGGAACCTCGTTAACACAAAATCACTGGGGCCAAAGAGTTTAGTTTGGGTTATCAGGATTTTGTGTTATCCAAATAATTTCACATAGAAAGTCAATACTTGGGACCTGCCAAACAATTTGTGTTATCAGGGTTTTTGTGTTAACAGATTTTGTGTTAACGAGGTTCCACTGTATTTGAACTTTGGTTATTTATTGATTTATGTGTGGGATGTTGTGATATCCAGGGGGTTAGGGTTAGGTACAAGTAACACCTGACTGTTTACAGCATTGGAAACTTATTTTAAATAAACAGCCTATTTGTACAAGTACAACATCTATAAGGCAGTCTTATTGTGACATATGCAAAGTTTCATGCTTTCTTCAAAAACTGAACGATTCTAGTGCTTAACCGTTCAACTATAAGGGTAAAGCATAATATGCACCTTTTTTCACATTATTTCTAATGTACTGGTGCCCTGTCCGATTGGGTCAGCATTTTTTCAAACTTTCTGAGATTTTGGTACCAAAATGTTCCTCATATTTTTCTCATTGCCCATGTGAAATTTTATGGCTGAAACATGTTGAATTTTGGAGATATAAGTGAAAATATGTTAAAATTATTAGGCAAATGAAAAATACAAAATTACTCATAAAATGAAAACGGTTGTTCCGATTTGACTGAAATTTGAAATCGAAGCATCTTAAGTGATGATCTTTCATATGACAGTGAAAACTAAAATTTGAAAAATCGGACCAGGTACCTTTAATTTTAATCTGAGACAAGTATACCAACGTTGGTTATTTGTCTCAGCCTGTAATAACCTTTCACCAAAAATGAAAAAAAAAAAAAAAAAATGGGAATGATAATGATAATGCAAAAAAAAAGGCATCTGTACTGGCTTAGCAACTTTATTATATGATTTAAGATATGAAATTTTTGTTACAAAATAAATAATATATTCTTCAAACAACTACTGACAAATATTGAGAGTCAAAATATTTGTGAATATCAATCATTAGTAAAATCCTAATCAAATGGTTTAAATCGGTGATTAAAAAATCTAATCAGTTTATAATTACATAATTTGGAAGCATTACTGTAGAGTGACAACAACAAGGATTTTAATTTGAGTTGATTACATAATACATAATTTTAATAAGGCCGAGTAAAAAAACAAACATGTTTCTCGTCCCCTCCCGCATCGTTTTTTAAGGATTTTGAAAAATATTATTTATTTTTTGTATTTCATGCATAACTTATTTGTAAAAATGTTTGAAAAGTTTTAAGTCTATGCAATAGATTTGCTTCAGTTCAATAAGCATTTTAAAGCATATTTTGTTTTGATCAACCCTCCAGTATGTCCAAAACTTAAAAATAAAAAAGGCCTCCTCCTCTTCCGATAACACATCTGGTATCGATACACTGGGTGAGAATGGGTCATTAATGGGCGATTTTGCATTGCCATTGAAATAAAAAACAAAAAATAAAAAGTACCTCTTCCTCCTTTTTTTCAAAAACCCGGACGAGAAACATGTTTTATATTTTACTTGGCCTAAGTACCGTACTTCACCTTCATGAATTTAGTAATATGAATAACCACAAAAATAAAAACTTGCAAATATGTGACCATCCACACACACCTCCAGTAAGATTGGTCCCTGGTAAATTTGTGTCATTGTAGACTCAATAGGAACATATCTCCAGCTATAAAATGGCACTTGTTTTAAATTCATACAAAGCCCAGAAGTAGAGTTACTATTCTTTAAAGCAGAAAACCTTAAACCAAGAAAACATACGTTAAAAGTTTCAAATTATGTACATTTCCAATAAGAGTACATTTAGACAATGTAAGTTTTCAGATATGTTAGAGTTGAAATAAAAGCTAATATTTTGCTAAGAGTTTAAGAAAGAAAGGCATAGATATTTAAATCTGCAAAAATCCCAATTTTGTCAGAATACGACTCGTGTGTGTATTTTGTACTTTATAGCTCAAAATGTAAAATGCCCACTTTACTAGAGGTGTGTGATGAATGATCACATATGTGATAACTCACACCGAAAAGGGGGACTTTGTCACAGAACACTTTTCAAGATACGGGTGAAAATAGGTAGCAAAAAATAAGGAAAATAATAAGAATTTCCAGCAGGATTTTGATCCTTGATCAATTTCGACAAATAGGGTGTCATTTTAAAGCTTAGAAAATGCTCTAACAGCTGCAATGATAAACTCAAAATTTATATCATCGGCAAAGTCCCCCCTTTCGGTGTGAGTCATCACATATAATGTCCGTCAGACCTATACTCTACTCTATAAGACTTGAAGTACATAGTAAGCAGCCGGTTAATGCACACAAACCAATATGACCATACAGGGAAATAAATTAGTCCCATATTTTTCAAATCATAACAACGAACCCAATCTTGCTGAATATTCAAATAATAAACTTATGTTCAAGGTTTGTCCATGTCGTAGCAACAAAATCAGTCAAAAATAATACCAAAAACATAAAACACTCATGCACAAACTAAATTAATACGCAATGATTTGATCTTCAATCTTAATCAATCATTGCTAGTCTCTTACACAACGCAAAAACACCAGATCACAATGTTGCAGAATACAAATACAAAGGATATGCTATGGATCTCAAAACATAGTCTAATTGCTTACTTTATACTTCAAGGTTTATAGAGTAAAAAGATGATCTCAAAATTTGCTGTCATGGACTGCAATTTTGGGGTAACCCATTTAACCCCTTCAGGTCTGGTAACAAAGTTTTTTAGTATTCTTCCCTACGTCGCAACTGCAGAAATAAATCCCACATTGCACTTCATGGTATCTTGCTAGATGCCCTCTTAACTCTTTACCAATTTGAGATCTATTTTTACGAGGGCGGTATTCCAGATTTACATTATACAATTTGGAAGGGTTAACCAACTGTCCTGTGTAAGGTGGCCTAGCACAGATAGAATTCCTCTATTAATTTTTCAAATTTTTGATATATGGTGTTTTCATATGTGCTGATTACATTTCTGAAATAAAAAATGGGGGTCACCGACTTAGTTTTTGAGAAAAATCCACTTCAAAAACACTATGTTTTACACCACTTTTAACCATTGACCTCTATGGTAAATAAATCAGACAAAAACACTTATAATTAAAACACGGCTCTATTCTTTTCTCTCTTTTTCACATATATTTTGGTCTTTATATAGTTCTATAAAAAATCATAATAAAAAAATATGGTCACCGACTTACTTTTTGAGATATTAACAACGCGCATGGTCTTATGTGTGAGTATAAAAATGACGCATGTGTAAGATCGCGTTATATTAAAGTGCAAGATACAGTACGCCAGAAAGTACGCTTAAAGCCCGGTATAAATACTTTGAAATTGTGTCCAACACCGCTGATATCAGCTCACTCGTGTCCGACACCGTTTCTGTGCTAGGCCACCTTAACTGAAAACTCAAATGAGTTTGAATTGAGTGGCAGCAGAAAAATGATGCGCCTTTTATAACAAGGCTCTGATTACTCCTAAACTGAGTTCAACAGTGGTCCAGCGCTTTACATACAGCAGTATACGGAACTTTGAATCTTCCGTTTCAAGACAAGGAAAATAAAAATGAAAATTTGTACTAGACGCACCTACTTGTGTTTCACTAAACAGAGTCATTGTACCTGATAACTAGGAAAATCGCGTAAATACTGTATCAACTCATCCAATTCAACTCCAAATTTTCTGAATGTACGTCGTCTTCCCCGTTGCGTTATCTTATACCAACGCGCCAGATAAGGTTAAAATATTTTAACAATGCTTCAGAAATAGAATATCATGATTCATCAAACCTTTTTTGATTTAGGAGATTTTTTAATTGTAAGGGTTTTGTCAGATGGCAAATAATTGAATTGGATGAGTGGAAATGGTATCTTGACTTGCCGCATAGGCAACATGTGCATTTAGGTTAAAGCCCAAACCATGTTCATGTTTCAAGCAGTGTCTACCGCAGTGAGATAATTACCCTGTTTCCCCATAATTTCAATTTTGAAGAATTCCATAGTATCGCATACGCACCTGATAAATACCTGAAGTACAACAACTCACCTCGATGAGCCAAAATCCAGGATGGCAACCATCCCATAGGGTTTACACTGTGGTCAAAATGAGCAGCAATATTAAATTCCATGGGTCACATCCCAAATCATAAAAATATTGACCTAAACAGTATTTTAAAAACAGAGTCATATCCACTTACAAATTAGCTGCTCAAGTTAACCGACACCATCCATTGATTCCTCTTTTTTGACCTCTGACCCATTCTCTTGTTTGCTAGGACTAGACTCGGCACTCTCTGGCTCAAATTTATACACCGGACTCTTTGGATGGCTACTGGGGTCATCTGTGTCCATACTATGCTTTCCCCCTCTCCTATCCCCTTTGCCCCCTTTCTTGCCCCCGCTATGATGAGTCCTGGGCTTGTGATGGGCATTTTCAGGAGTCTTAAGTTTATGAGCTGTCCCTGTGTCCATATCATTAGGGGAAGGTGGGCGCAATCGGGCTCCCGGGGGTTTAGTTGCCATGATAGAGTCGGGTACTGGCACTCCTAACATGTCTTTTAACATCCACGGTTTCAACCAGCCTACTAAGGGTGTACTGCCAAACGTGTAGTGAGTTCTTTTGTGGTAAAATAGTACACCATCAAGACCAACCTGGAAGGAAAATAAAAATGGATTGCTTGTTAAATGAAAAATATTGACTGCTAGTGTCATCTGAAAGATTAAAATTTACATACTTTCTGTCTATCCTTTAAACCCATGAATATTGCACGCAAAGATTTTAAGGTTTATTCTGGGACACCCTGTATTTCATTTGTTGGTCGGAAGAGGTTATCTGTGGGCAAATTTGTACCACTATGAGAAATTTTAAGTTGAAAAGAAGTTTGTCTCTTTTTTTTTTTGATAGTTTTCAAAGGCTATGATGAAACATTTGTGTCTACCTCTCAAAAAAAAATGGATAAAAGATCAACATCCTTATGATTAGGGTGGCTCTGCCATTTTTAGGCATGATATCCAACTCTAAAACAAGTGCCCCCCCCCCCAATTTCAAGTGGCATTGAACTTAAAATAAGTGTATACTGCCATAACCAAAGAACAAACAGACTCTGTACCATTTATCGTTCATAGTTCATTTCAACATTACAACTCACGACATCAAAGTTATCAAATAGATAAAGTTTATAAAATTGCAGTGCTGTAGCAAGCTTTTTAGGATACAGAGTTGAAAAAGATAACAAACTAGTCACAAGTTATAAATGTGTGTGCCATTACAGAATAGCTTTAAACAGTTCAAAACAAAACTTGCACTCTGTTAGCCAATCAACAATGGAGCTACATCATATTTTATGCAAATCATAGATTTTATACAGTGTGTCCCACAAACCACATTCCTATCTTTACATGCAAGTTTACTGGCTTTACTGGATAGTTATAAAATATGCAAAGGTATTACCAGTTCCATGAAATGAACTTTAGAGAACAATTTGTTTTTTCCTTCATTTCAATCGGTAATCTATAACAAAAGTTACCCTTTATCAAGTTTATGGATGCAATAATATATTAATCTAGGCAACCAGAATAACTTACTTGAGCAACCAACCTTGCGAGCGAAACCATCGCCCTTCAGCTGGGTTGTGATGTAGACCTTGTTTCTAGATACAATTGACGTCATCAGATGTTAGAGATGATGTCATCTTGTGAGGAAGTGTCTTTATTGTTCTGTCCCAGGTGTGTGATAGGTTGACTCTGACACCTCCACTACGATTGAGAGAAGGTTGTTCCGCTCTCATCCAGACGGCTTCCTTAACTCCACGTTCAAACCAACGGATTTCACCGTCTAGGATTTTCACTTCTTCAAAATCAAATTCATGTACACTGGTTTTATGATGACGTCATCTCTACAATCTGATGACGTCAATTCCATCTAGAAACAAGGTCTACATCACAACCCAGCTGAAGGGTGATGGTTTTGCTTGCAACGTTGGTTGCTCAAGTAAGTTATTCTGGTTGCCTAGAATAATATATTATTCTGAACTTGAATCATCCCGGATGAATGAGAGTATACATGATCATTTATGGATGCAAATTTGACTGGTCAAACTTCACAATTTTATAAATTCCCCTTGAATTAAGTGTTACTGACTATTGTCCTTAATGTTTATATATTTATTGTTAATATTATCTTTAATATTTTGATATAATATATTTGTATAATTTTAAGTCATATTAATCATTTATGTTGCATGCATGAGTTCTAGAAATAAAGCCCTGATAGGGGCACTTAAACAAAAAAAAAACAAAAAAAAGACCATTGTCCTTAATTTGCTCACTCAACTTTAACAGAGTTTACAATTTTCATTATGTGCATACTTTTTTTTGTGCAGAAAAAATCAACAATTAAATTTGATGGGGAAAATAAAGCAGATAAGATAAATCTTCCAAGGTGACCACTTTTTCTACTATTTACAGGGTTAGTACACTTTTTCACTTACAAATTCAAGGACTTTCAAGGACTTTTCCAAGAACAATTCAAGGACTTTTTCAGGGACGGCCGGTGGAAAATGTATCAACAAAATATATTTGTTTTCGCCCATTTTTGGATAAAAATAATTGCATGGTAAATTCTTTAGACATATTTATTTCTTATATTTCTGACATTCAACAATTCAAGGACTTTTTTTGATAAAGACAGTTTTTCAAGGACTTTCAAGGCCTGGAAAATGCAAAATAAAATTTAAGGACTTTCAAGGACTTTTAAGGACCCATAATAACCCTGATTTAGAAACACCACTGCTTTATGACCAAAAATCATGAAATCGAACCAGACAAATTTGTATCCAAATATTTGATAAAGCATAACTTTTGTTGTAGATTACCAAATTAAAAAGACAAAGCGTATCTTAAAGCTCATTTCATAGACTATACAACGACACCTTTACATATTTTATCAGGTAAAGCAGGGAACTTTAGACACAGAGATTGTAAGATTTTTTGTGTGACTGTGTCACTGACACACTGTACCACCAGTAAATTGAATTCATCTGATTTTCTATTTTAATATAGGCAGGAGTAGACAATTAAGGTGTCTTGTTTACATACGGGACCTTTGCCTGATAACCACATAATTCCCACGTAACTATTTGTAGATAATACATACTTTTGGAAAATTTAATCAATTGATTTTAGCAAATTTGTAAAATATTTTGATGCCAAAATCATTTGAGATGTGTGGTAGTCAATCCACAACAAAATGACAAGCAGCTCATCATTTTAGATTTCCTTCTTGCTAAAAAATAAAGAAAACGAAGGGATGTCTGGCTTATGTATTGATTGTTTTCACTGTGCACAAAGTCAAGCACGAGTTAGTTTTTAGATCATTGTGCTGGGTGTAGGTCAGCTCCCAGCTATTAAGGTCAAAACATACTTCTTATGGGCTACCAAACATCCAAATCTTCACAATCAGTGCAAAATAGGGGTCCAGTCACAAAATGATCAAAACTGAATTAGAGCAAAATCTGCTGGAAGGCTATTTAGGAATTCAATCATGGGAAAAGTTATACTTTTGGTCCTATCTAAAACTTGACCCTAACCAAGACCCGACCCTAACTCACAAAACCATGACCCAGCCCTAACTCACTAACCTTGACCTATAACCTTAACCCCTGGCCCTAACCCTAAACATATCCCAGCAAACCTTAAACCTAAACCAAAACCCTAAAATTTTGGATGGGACCAAAAGACTCTTGGTGCCAATCGTGTTACAGAGTGGTACATCAGAAATTAACGACCATACACCCATGCGATGGTGGATTTAGAGTAGGATAAAAATATGCAGATGCATCAAATCTAGAGTTGTTGAAATCAAAATCTCAGAGTAGCAATATGTTAGCTTGGGTATGTTTGCAGCCATTGCAGGTCCTATAAGAGGAACATGATGCAAGATGTGTTGACTTCTGCGCTTCTGTTAACCAACATTCGACATGACACACTAATTTGAATATCAATTGAGGGTTCACTATAAATCAACAACGATACACTCCTGCAGGGAGATACAATGAATTGTTGAATTGATGCTAAAATTTGATAAAGCCTGAATAACAGATTTTTCTGCAGTAAGTCTACACAAATTTTTTAAATATTCATTTTTTTCCCTTCATTTTTTGGATATAATATGACAAGAACTCCTTTTTCAATTGGTTTGCAACGTCACCTCATCATAATTTGATATCAAGTTTTATCTCTCAAAATTATCTGATTAATAGTGGGCGGTGTCTTTTCATTATCATTCTGTGCATTACTTGTTTCACCAATTGGTATATACGACACGTAGACCACATTGGTCAGTATCAATAAAAGTCATCATCTTGGGCATACGTTGCAGGATTGTGTGGGACTAATCACTATTCTTCTGACTGTCCACATTTTCTGCAAACTTTTGGCACCAGTTTTCACACTACAATAATATTTCAACAAAACATAACAATATTTTTCTTCAATTATCTTGTGTTTTTGCTAAAATGTTTAATTGGACCAATCGCAATATAACTGTTGGTGATATTTACTACCACTTAAACTACAATATTTCTTAATCTGTACAAGACTGGAAAAGTTTGATTTTTGGACACAAAACAAGACTTCGTTTCACTGTTACCATGGCAACTGCAGTAGTTCCTGTGGATATGATAGAAAAGGAGCTGACTTGTAGTATTTGCTTGAGTCTTTTACAAGAACCCAAAGATTTGGACTGCAGTCATACATTTTGCTTTAATTGTCTCAAGCAATATGTTCAGAAGAAACCTACCATTGAATGTCCGGAATGTCGCCATATTACCATCGTACCTCAAAAGGGACTGACAAATTTAAAACCTAACCTTCGTTCAAAGAATATGGTTGAGAACTTAATCAAAGGTACTAGTTTGAGTAACAAAAAGCAAATTCAAGTCCCTATGTGTCCCAGTCATATGGGAGAGCGCCAGCATTTCTTTTGTGTTACATGCAGTGTTTCAGTTTGTCACAACTGCCTTGTGCTCAAACACCCAAAACCACAACATGAAATAAGGGAATGGAAAGATGTTATGGAAGAAAGAGAAGGACAGAGACAAAAGAGAAATCAAGAACTGGATGATGCCGAAATAAAACTGAAATCGGCAAAAGAAAAAGCTGAACAGGAAGTCAAATCTCATCTTCAATATATAAATACTGAAGCAAAAGCCTGGGAGAAGAAGATGAACCAGAATATCCAAACAACATATCAAAAACGCATCAACTTTCTCCAAGAAAAGCGAATGGAGTTAAATAGATCAGTAACCAGTGGTATAAGCAAACTTTCTATTCAACATGATGATACACTGTCGGATGATATTACTACTCTCCACCTTGAATTAAAACAGATGAACTCTTCAAGTTTTGGTACACTTGTCACATCCAGCTATAAGAAATCCAATGCATCTGCTAATCAGACACAAGTTGGATCAGTCAATAAAGAACTCAAATTAACACATCTCAATCAATTTGGAGCATCGTATGCTTCAAAAGTGGCTGCCAATCAATCAAATTTAATTGCAGTTGCTGTTGGTTATGGTAGTGTCAAAATATATGGTAAAAGCAACAATGAATACAATAATCAATGTCAGTTCAGGTTGGATACTTATGCCGACTCTGTTGCCATTTCATCTCGAGGCAAATTATTTGTTCCTGAAGGTGGTGTAGTGAAGGTATTCTCATCAGCAGGGATATATGAAAGTTCATGGCCTAAATCTGTTAATGCAAATAAAATCGCCATAACACCTCCTGACAATATGGTTGTAATTGGACATAAATCAGGACATGCGATCACAGTGCACCACTGTGATGGGGAGTTGATTAGGACACACCAAGTAGAATGTGGTGATATGAGAGACATAACCAGCAATGGCGAGCAAATAGCATTCATTACAGCAGATACTATATGTGCAATACACTTTGTGACAGGTCACACATTGTGGGCATCAGGCATGCAGCCAATGCAGCCAAACCCACGTGCCATCTGTTATGAGCAGAAATCAAACACCTTGTTGGTATCAAGAGGTCGTTATGGCAAAGGTGAAATAGTGCAGTACTGCAGCAGGACAGGCAGCTTCATATCAAACCTGGCAAGTGGGCTTTTATATCCACGGGGAATGACTGTTACACGGGATAACAAACTGTTGGTGGCTGGCTATTATGGAGTGAATATCTACAATATTGACTGACTGTACTGAATTGCCAGTATATGTTCTTAAAAGAAAGATGGTATAAAACCATTTTGAATATTACTGTAGAACATATGTGACCCGTCATATCGAAAGGTATCTTAATATCGGCATGGTAAATTACGAGATTCAGGCCATTAAAGCTGAGCAAAGTCAAAAATCACGTCCAAGGTCGAATTTCTAATTTCATCAGAAACGTTACCTTCGAAGTGTATTCTATTATAAGTATTAATCAGGATCCAATATCCAAAACATAAGACAAATGTTTTAAAAACTCTTTTAAAAACTTTTAAAAATCCTTTCTCCATTCACGTTTAACCAGTACAGAAACTTTAAACTTGATTTTCTCAGAACTTAAGTTTTCGGAATCAGCCTGATACCTTTTACCAATTTGGATGTAACTTTATAATCGAACATCCAATAACCAAAAGCAAGGTGTCATTTTAAACCTTAAAATATGACCAAAAATCAATTTTAATTTTGGGACCCTTAAGGTACCTTTCGATATGATGGGTCACATATTTCCTGTACATAATGCATTATAATAAGTTGATATATATCAATGGTCGATGTCATAAAACTATTATAGGATTAATTTCACAATATTCTATCAAATGAGAACAAATTAAACATAATAATAAGATTATTTGCGAACCAGTAGTAGATACTTCATTTGCCCAATACTTGGTAGGTGAATGTTGATATTTCACACCGCTGATCTACACACATTGACACATAGCTCATATTCAAGCAGGCATTAGTTGACTTTAACTGGGCTTGATAGTTATGTTTTGATACTAAAATCAAGTGTTTCTAGACACTTTTGAAGATGTTTTTCTGAATTCCGTGCTATACAGACTGTCCACGAAAGATTTATACCCGGCTATCATATTTTTTATGGAAAAGTGGGTAAAGTTTTGGTCAAATTTTGTTTAACGTTAAGTTATACAAGTCTTTAGGTTTCTGAAGAATTTTGAATTTTTTTAAATCGGATGTTCCTGTGGAAAGTTATAGAGATTTTTCTAAACAGTGTATATTTTGCGAATTGTAAATTTGTCATCATAAAATTGTTGAACTTCAACAGTCAAAACTGACTACACTGAAACCCTCTTTTACTTCTCTAAAGTTAAAACGTAAAATACAATTTCGGTTTTATTCATTGACTCGGATAGATATAAAGGATGTCCTTGGCAATGAAATAACGATTTTGGTTACGCTTGAACAGTTTTACAAAGACCAGTACAAATAATGCTAGATGTAACGTGCCTAAGGAAAATCCGTCTAGAAACTTTACATTATTTTGACATTGCTAATGACAACCAGAAATTAGTAGTTTGGGTGGGTATTATGGGTACCAACTCAGTATTTGTCGACGAAAACCTCAACGCACCGAAGTATTTTGTCATAATCAACAGATTTGTGGTTCCAGAACATCTGGCCCGCCAATATGGTGTCTTGCTCCATATTTAACTAAGACTATCTTGCTAATTTGTAGTAGGACAAGTAGGAATAGATTAAGAAGTCTCTAAGGTAATGTTTTTTGTAGATCATAGAAATAACACAACCAAAGAAAAAAGATTTGAAATTGGTCATTAAACTTTGCAAACATTGGTAAGTGTGCAATTTATCAGTATTTATTATACCTGCATGATTATTTGTACATATCAAAACCATGTGTGCCTAGATTTTGTATTACATCATCACACAAAGCAATGAAACAAGCAATATTTTATTTTGATGAAACCTATGGAAAATGTAGAAGACTTATTCACTGTTGTAGATAAGCTGTTTGTTGTTGAGAAAAATACGATTTAATATTTTTTCTGATTTTTTGAAATCGGGTATAAATCATTCGTGGACAGTCTGTATGATAGACCATTTTTATTTGAGAATATGTTATCAGGAAGATGATTTTCTCAAAGCACACCCACCTTTTTGTAGACAAGAATTCTGATATGCGGTTGCAGAATTATTGCATTAAAAAAATTGCCATCGATCTAATATTTGTTCGCCGTTAGGTCTGTATTTCTTTGAACCGCTTCCTGTATACGAGGCAGGATACTACATGGCGACGCATGACTGGGCTAAAACAGTACAAATGCATCGTCAGAGCATTTTTTTTTGGAAGTGAAGAATGAAAAATTCGAGTTGTCTACAAGTTATGTGGATATCCATGCATATTCAAGAATTTTTTAAATATATCTGCTTTATCACATGCAATTAAACAACAAGCGGCATCAATAACAATTATTTGGGTGAAATTTCTGCACATGTTCTCTACTTGCAATCCTGCCAAAATTAAGTGTTGATCAGCCCTTTATCATGCAAAACTAATCATCTTTTAAATACCGCGCACGTGAGGGTGCAAAATAACTCCTGGTGTGTGAGTAATATCCATTCAGACAATTAAAATATTGACTAGCGGTGTAACTGTTATTGGTGCCGTGACCTCACTAGTCGAAATTAAAGAAAGTAAAAGATTTATCCCCTGACCTGTGCTTTCCAAAATTAGTTAAAATAGCTATACAAAAACCTTTGACTTTGACTGAACTTGACCTTAGGTCAAGGGATATCTATGGTACAAATTTAATCCATGTGGAGTCAGGGGTTAATGAGTTATGGCCTTGACCTTGAAATGACCTTGGATGACCTTTGATGTCAACTTTATGGATATTTTGAAATTTGACCTTAATGACATTGACAGCACCCCAAAAAAGGTGTGCCGTGTGTGCTAAACCCGAACTCCTTCATTGCCATTTCCCTTACTGGTAACCATAAATTAGCCCTAATTTTGGCCAAACCTAGAAAAAATTGCAAAGAGGCTGATTTCACCCCCTTTTCCAAACTTTGGGAGGCCTACTTTATTTCTACTTTCCTAGCATTCTGTCATCAAAATGACCACTAAGAATCTATATTAACAGGGTTCGTACACCTTGGAGCCTTTAAAATTCAAGGACTTTTCAATGACTTTCAAGGTCCAAAAGCATGATTTTCAAGGACTTACCACAGCATAATTTGCAGTATGCTGAACTCTTGTTCCTGCCGACATCAATCCACTCGCTGAATTTGGGATCAGTTAGCCATAAATTATCAATTTTCAAGGACTTTCAAGGACTCTGTGCAAATTTCCAGGACTTTCAAGGCCTTGAAAAGGTGTTTTCAAATTCAAGGATTTTCAAGGACCCTCAAGGACCGTACGAACCCTGTATATAATAATACCCAATGTCTATTTGTGTTTGTGTCTGTCCATCTATTTTTTTCAGAGCCTGTGGGTCTCACGCTCCTGAATATTGGTGGGTGGGTGCAACTTGGTCCGAGGCGGATCGAGTTTGCGTTTTTGAGGGGGTACGGTAAGGTCATCTAAGGTCAAATGTCATCTAGAGGTCAAATCTTAAAATTGTCCAAAAAGTTGACCGGAGGTCATCCTAGGTCATTCTGAGGTCACGGTTATAACTCCCGAACCCTACACCCTACCTGGACCAAACTTGGACTATGAATAACAATTGGCCCCCTGTGTATTAAAGGGGTGGTCCAGTGGGGGTCACCCAAGGTCAATTCGAGGTCAAATCTGGGAATTGTTCAAAAAGTTGACCTAAGGTCATCCCAGGTCATTCTGAGGTCATGGTTATAACTCTCAAACCCTTCCCTCAACCTGGACCAAACTTTGACCATGAATAGCAATTCTCCCCCATGTATTATAGGGGTGGTCCGGTTGGTCATCCAAGGTCAAATCTTGAAATTGTCCAAAAAGATGACATTAGGTCATCCCATTTCATTCTGACGTCAACGGTTATTACTCCCAAACCCTTCCCATTTCATTCTGACGTCAACCGTTATTACTCCCAAACCCTTCCCTCAACCTGGACCAAACTTTGACCATGAAAAGCATTTGCTCCCCCCTATAATAGGGGTGGTCCGTTGGGGTCATCCAAGGTCAAAGGTCAATCCGAGGTCAAATCTTGCAATTGTCTGTTGAGGTGACCTGAGGTCATCCCAGGTCATTTGAAGGTCACAGCTATAACTCAATAACCCCATACCCTACCTGAACCCAACTTGGACCATGAATAGCAATGGACCTCCTGTGTATTTCAAGAGGAGTTCGGTCGAGGTCATTCAAGGTCAAAGGTCATCTTGAGGTCGTCTAAAAATTTGACCTGAGGTCATCCCAGGTCATGTCGAGGTCACAGTCATAACTCCTGAACCCTTGACCCTACCTGGACCAAACTTGGACCATGAATATCAATTTACCCCCTATGTATTATAGGGGTGGTCCCGTGGGGTCATCCAAGGTCAAAGGTCAATCCGAGGTCAAATCTTGAAATTGTCCAAAAAGTTGACCTGAGGTCATCCCAGGTCATTTCAGGGTCAAGGTCAAAACTCCTGATCCCTTGACCCAACCTGGACCAAACTTGGACCATGAATAGCAATTGGCCCCTGTTTATTATAAGGGTGGTCTGGTGGGGGTCATCAAAGGTCAAAGGTCAATCTGAGGTCAAATTTTGAAATTGTCCAAAAAGTTGACCTGAGGTCATCCCAGGTCATTTTGAAGTCACTGCCATAACTCCTGAACCCTTGACCCTACCTAGACCAAACTTGGACAAAGAATAGCAATTGGTCCATTCCATATTATAGGAGTGAACCGGTGGTGATCATCGAAGGTCAATGCATTCGATGGCTGTTAAGGTGACCTGAGGTTGCACAGCGTGGACATCCAAGGTCAAAAGGTCATTTTCAAGGTCAAACACAAAAATATTCAAAAAATTCATCCAAGGTAATTTGAGGTCATTTCAACATGACCACCACAACTATACATGGGCCCTCTAGTTTAAGAAATAATTTACTTAAATGGCTGAAGTAAGTTTTTTTTCCATTTCTATGCAACCAAGGGGGAGCAACCCTGGAAGAAAAAGCTTTATAAGATATATTCAAACTATATATAATGGATAATTGAAAGCCGTAAAACTCATACTCAATATTGGGACCCATTTTGAATGATCATAAAAAAAAGTGAGTAGACTTACCTCATTATTATCCTTACTCTTGCGTTACTAGTTTGTACAGTGCGAAAAATGAAATTAGCAACTTTTAAAAATTGACCTCGAGGGGTTTAAAAGTTCATAGCTTCAATGTTTCTCAGTCAATTGTCAAAAATAAGGTGTCATATGAAAGCTGAAATTTTTGCGCTTGTACACACATTTTTTAAATTACGTTTGCAAATACCGTATTGGCGCTTGAGTCATTTTTCGAGGTGAGGCGATACTTTTTTGGGACTCTTTAGTTCACTTACCCATTACTTGGTAGGTGAATGTTGATTACACACATAGCTCATATTCAAGTAGGCATGAATTCAACTGGGCTTGATAGTTTTGTTTTGATACTTTAATCATGTGTTTCTAGACACTTTTGAAGATGTTTTTCTGAATTCCGCGCTATATGATAGACCATTTTTATTTGAGAATATGTTATCAGGAAGATTATTTTCTCCAAGCACACCCACCTATTTG
>JXSR01S010589.1:18222-29389 GCA_000969725.1 Ophiothrix spiculata
AATTATTTGGTCTTTGTTTACAATATTGACAAGTTTATTGCAGGATTTTAACAAAATGTGCTCATGCAAGAACATAACGCAACGTGTTCACCCGCGCACGCAGTACTTGTTACCGCGCAAAAAGTCACGCACATCAAAACACGCAACCTAAACGCAAAATATAGTACGCGTAGTTATGCCCGTAATTTCCCGCCAACAGCCACATGTTTATTTTACTGTAAAATGTCAAAATGATCTTTTAATTTTACCTATAAACAAGTTTAAAACTTTTGTTTTGTAGTATTTAATTGTCTGTAATAAAAGGTAACATGCTGAAGTATCAGAAAATGAAGAAAAACTAAATTCTGCTACCGAACAAACGGCCGGGTTAACAGGCCCCTTAAATTTGTAATTCTTAAAAAGGCATTTTGTAAAATTTATTTGTTGTATTTTTGATTCCCATTTCAGGAGTTGAATCTATCCTTCAATCAGCTAGTCTCCATGGATGACATGGCCTCATTTCACACGCTGGTGAAACTCATCTTAGATAGTATCCTTGCATACACTCAAATAGGAATTGTGAAAATATACATGTTAAAAAACATATCACTAAAGCTGGTTTGCCTGTCCTGTGGTCGTACGACCAGCATGACGTCAACAATTTCTTAAGTGCGCAAACTCGACCTTGTTGCCTCTCAAAAATTTTGCTTGTGGTACGATATATCAATATTTTGAGTTGGAATAAATTCCACTATTCTTGCGATAGACCATTGTGGCAATATGCAAATGTGTCGTGCTACATTACGATAACTCAAAATTGCAAATGCTTGGTTGTCTGCTGCAAGTACAAACTTGGTCGTCTGCTGAAATGACAGCTACCGGTACTCTGAAACCACCTTTAGTGTTCTTTCAGAATACCAGGTGAATATTATAATTCAGCCAGAGATATAGAGGGCAGATACCTGACTGCTTATACCGCCAAATGTAATGGCATCGTCAACCATGGGGCTCAAATTGGGGTTACTTGGGTCTACATTAGTCCTGCTAAGATCAACTTTGATTGCTGATATTAGAATGCGAGAAGAGGCAAACCATACAAATACTACTTTATGCAAACAGTATGCAAAACAGAACGCAAAGATAAGTGTGCGTTTTTAATATTCAGGCATAATAACAAAGATGCAAAGCATCATCATCATAAAAAAACTGAATACTCTCAATTTGGTCTCCACGCCTGAATAAAAATGAGAGTCCGGTATATCCCTTCTTTATCTATGAATTCAGTCCAGAAATAGCTACATTATCTTGGTCTTCACACTTTCATGGTTGAAGTCAGTACCAGCAACTTTACAGCCCATGTGTTGTGTACAGGAATTTAAGTTAGTAGTGCAACATTTATTTTGGCTGTCTTAAAGCAATACTATAAAGTGTTAAAAATGAAGCGCCCTCTGTCACCCATGACTTTTGATTTTTTTGGCTTCTTGGGTTTGTTTTTTGGTAGATATGAATACCCTCCATACAATATGCTTACTTTTTCTGTTATGGCCATTTGTTGAATTAAATTCGGGATCCCGAATTCAATTCCACATGTCTTAGTATAGGAAAGTATGCATGTGCTTTTTATCCATTTTTTGGTGGCAAAACAATTTTTTCACAAATTACACTTGAAAACGCTTTTAGATAGTCACATTCCTCCATTTTATGCTGTTTTTACTATAAACCATTTTGATCAAAAAAAACTTAGTATTGCTTTAATGGTCAAATAAATACTGCCAATTAATAATACAATAATTAGCACAGAATTGGTTAGTGACGCCATAGAATATGTCAGTTTTGTTTTAAGATCATTGTTTAGATTTGACTTGATGTTATTACAATTGCTGAATGATAGAATTTTTTTATGAAAAATAATTTGGGTTCAAAGTTAAAAAGGTACATACCAAGATTATTAATGCAAAGTATGGTTTAATGTTTTCCTTAACCCAAAATTTCAACAGATAATAATATAGATGCAATCACAGGGTTACAAGAACACAAAGCGCTGACTCATCTAAGCTTAGCTCACAATCGCATCGAAAAGATTGATAATTTGAACTCCTGCCCATTAATCAATACTCTCAATTTGGTAAGTTGGTGTTGATAGTTATTGTTTATTCTCAGTTTTTGAGATAATGAATCGAGTATCGAAGGTTAAAACTAATGTTTCTTAAATTTAAAATATTGTATTATGTTTAGTTTTAGTGTGTTGATCCTAGCCTTGCAGATATAGTTTTGTTTATGTGACCAAGGTAGTTTAGTTATAAGATTACTTAGCCTTTAATGTGCAAAGATATATGTATGGGCAATCACAGTGAGAAATCTGCATCCTTTTGCTTGTGAGATGCAACACATTGCGATGTGAGTGAAACCCGGCATAGCCTACTCTGGCCAACATTGACTCTGGCAACAGCAAGGTAATTTGACTGAGAATGTGGCTATCAAGTCAGTCAAGAACTGTTCCTTGCTTACACAAAATTTGACCGAAAATGTAAGATGTATTTGAGTTGTAGTTAAGTTATAGTAGCGCGTGACAGACCGCAGGGGGGCGTCACTGCGCACTCTTGCAGAGTTGGTCCAAGCATGGCGCCCACATGGCACAATCCCCTAACTTACGTTAACGTATAAATATATAGACCTATTTCCTATCTGCCCTTTTTTTAATCTATGGTGAAACCTGTCAGATCTACCCTCACATATCAAGCAGTAAAAGAACAGTTGTAGGTTGTGATATGTGTGTGTGATCTTAAATTTGGTGCTCAATGAAAAGCAATCAGAAATTAATTAACTTTCTCATGATAACTTAGACACCGTTTCAGCTTTCATAGAAAATGACTCTTTTCTGGACTTTCAGAAAAGAGGTGAACAATGTAATGAATGTTGCTTCTTTTTATATTTTAGAGAGGCAACAAATTGAAAGCAATGGAGAATTTAGAACAGCTTTCATTTCTGCAGACTTTGGATGTATCAGGAAATTTTATCAGCAGTTTACAAGGTCTCACTAAGAATGGCATGTTGGAAGAACTGGATATTGAGAACAACCATGTAAGTATACATGATCTATATTTTGAATTAAACTGCATGGTTCATAAGCATTTATAAATGATGAGCAATGTGCTGAACGTATCAACTTAATTCGGTTCTTTGTTTTTTTCAAAATGACACCCCATTAAAAATAACCTGGTTCAGTCCATGAGCTCTTTGCAGCACGACAGCTCTAATTGCCATAGATGTGTTTGCTTGCCATAAAGGTTATACACTACTAATTTACTTCCCATAGACTTTATATACATAACATGGTTAAAGGGGACTGTAACTCAGAAAACAAGCATGGAGGCCCCCTCCCCTATTTAGGGGATTCATTTTTTTCCTGACGGCGTCGTATGTGTGCAGGGCTCGAAGAGCACAGTGCTCAAGGTATTTGTCATTGCTGAAAATGTCAATTTTTAGCTTATTTTTGCCACTTGATATCTAAAAAAACCCGGTGACCTTTTTTTATTGCGTTTTTTTTTAAAGAACTATATTAGGACCAAAACATTTGTGAAAAATATCAAAAACTAACGATCACTTACACTGTAGCTTTTTTCAATGTGTAATAGATTATGGAACCATGCCATTTATGCAATGTAATTTTTGGCTCTGGGGTTTTCCTGCTCTATAAAACATGCAGAAATCATATATTACGCAAATTTCAAGCTGAAAACATTGAATATACCTGTGGCATTCTGCAAATACCAAATTTGATGACAAAAACATTTAAATCCCCCAAAATCGTATACAAAGAAACAATAATGGCCTATTACTGTGATAAACTTTAGCCGGAAGTTACTTTTCTTGACTGAATTAGTAGTGTGTACCATAAAAATCTATGGCTGAGGTACGTGGTAGATTGAAATCATCTTTGGCTTGTTGCAACTGTTGTAAACTTTGATCACTGTGTTATTTCTTTTAACAAAAATAAGTTGCTGTAAAAACAAGAAACTACACTCCATCAGGTCATATCTGGTAACAGTATATCAGGCATGATTATCTTCAGGTTTTTGCCTGAATTCAAGCAAAAATGCTTGGATCTTCACTGTACAAAGGTATTGGGAAATTCACATTTTCAGGCAAAATTACAAAAAGCCATAACCATCCCTGGTATATAATCTTGATTTGTCTCTGTTTTCTCCTAGGTTGAATCTTTCTCAGGGATTCAGTTCATCCAAGGTTTGTCTTTACTTCGTCAACTTAACCTCTTACGCAATCCTATCCAAGGCATGCCAGATTACAGGCTTAGTATCTTGTTTAGAATACCGCAGTTATCAGAGTTAGATAGACATAAAGCTGAAGCTGAACAAAAGGTAAATAACTAAAGATTTTTTTTTTATTTATTTGGCTAAACAACGAAATGAATAAAATAAATTAAAAGGATCATGTGTACTGCTGTGTGACATGCTGAGTTTAAGATTTTTTTAAATATATTTATCTTTCTTCTTCTAGAGAGAGAGCAAATGATTCAGGTAGAATTAAACATACATGCATATGCAGTAATGACCCAGATGACGTCGGAGAAATGACAGTTAAAAAAAGATCCACTCATGACCAAAAGAACAAGTGGAATCTTTGAATTGTTTATGGCATGATATGGTTGCACAGTTCAAAAATTAAAGGACGTGGGCCGATTGCCTCAACTATTTCAAACTTTTTGAGGTTTTGGTACCAAAATGTTGCTCATGTTTTTCTCATAATCCATGAGAAATTTCGGGGCTGAGTTATGTTCGGTTTTGGAGAAATATATGTGTCTAATTATGGTTAGCATAATTAATTTTACACAGTAATGTAAAGGCAGCTCTTAAATGCAAAATTTGCCCGTAAAGTCAAATTGGGTTGACCGATTCAGCTGAAATTTGAAACTTAGATCTTGTGAGCTGTCATCTTTTATATGACATTGAAAACTAAATTTTCAAAAATAGGACCACCCTCCTTTAACATGTTTTCATCATTAAATTATTAATATCTTATATTTGATTACCAATTTTGTGATGTTTTGGTCTCATTTTTTAGGTTGCATCAGTGAACCTATTTAACCCGTCAATGGAAGTAAATGCTGCAGATGATCATAGGAAAAACATCATATTTAACTGCCTCAAATCAGCAAGGCTATATGATAGGTGAGTGTAAAGCCATTCGAACTCAAAGAACTTGAACTTAAATCCCAGCTAATAACACCAAAGGTTTATTCAATGCAGTGAATGTAACAGACTTATGCAGTGAATGTAACAGACTCATGAAGGTGTTGTTCACTTCACAACATTATTACAGTAGTCGTGTCATATGAACCAATAATGTTGATGAGACATTTGAACTCTTGACCTGTGTAAACAGGCTGGCAATCTTACCTTCATTGTCAAATTGTGTTGTTGTCTTTCAGTACGTTATCAACTGTAGACACTCCATATCCAATGTTAGTGTTGGCAGGTCCACCAGGAGCAGGGAAAATGGAACTAGCTAACAAACTCATTGAGGACTTCCCTACCTACTTTGGATTTGGGTAAGAAAATTTTGACAGCATAAACGTAAAATTCAAACCCTGAGCATGTACAGACAGGCCCAACAGGAGCACGGAAAATGGAACTGGCTAACAAACTAATTGAGGACTTCCCTACTTACTTTGGATTTGGGTAAGAAAATTTTGACAACATAAACGTAAAATTCAAACTCTGAGCATGTACAGACAGGCCCACACAGGAGCACGGAAAATGGAACTGGCTAACAAACTAATTGAGGACTTCCCTACTTACTTTGGATTTGGGTAAGAAAATTTTGACAACATAAACGTAAAATTCAAACTCTGAGCATGTACAGACAGGCCCACCAGGAGCAGGGAAAATGGAACTGGCTAACAAACTCATTGAGGATTTCCCTACTTAGTTTGGATTGGGTAAGGAAATGTTGACTCTCTGAAGTTAGATTTGTACTCATCGTAAAGGCAAAATGTATACACACTAAGCATGTGCACATTTGGTTTCCGTATTTAATGTTTGTTTGAACAGGTCTTCAGTAGTAGGGAAAATTGAACTGACCAACAAGCGTAATTAGAGTTTTCCTTGTTACTCTTTCTTTGGATTTGGATAGGAAATTTATACATAACAACAATAACTTTTACAGAAATAGTCTGACATTAAAGTGATGATCATTTCTTGCAAATTGCATCTGCCATCTTGCTGGACTTGCCTAAGAGCAAAAGTGGCATGTATTGTAGTACTGCTACTGTATTTTATAATCTTGATTGGGTGTATAATGAGATCATTAGAATGAAAGAGGTGTTTTTATACATATTAACATTTTTGTTTTGCTTTGCAAATTACGTCGTATCCATTCAGTAAACTGCAAAGTGAACCTGAAGTCAATATTTTTGAAAATTAAAGCCTTTCAGTCCTTTTTAATTAGAGTTTGCATTTTTACAGCTTTTTGTACTTTTTTGACTTGAGAATTGATCTGAGAAACATGAAAACAAAAAGATAATTTGAATGATTCAATATGATTTCTAAATCCTCAATCCATTTTTATCCTGTTCTGTAGGACATTGCATACTACACGTGGGCCATACCCAGGAGAGGTAGACAAGAAAGATTTCTTCTTCGTTCCTCCACAAATGTTTGGTGTCAAACAAAAACAGGTGAGAAATATAATGTCAATAAATCCACATCAAGGATCAAATTTGATAGAAAAAGTTACCTAGAGCATATAGTGAGAATATGGAATTTGGAGGAAAAAAAGAATGCAGAGAAAGCTAGAAGAAATCCAAAACAATCCGCTGGGATTCAAACCCAATTCAGTGTCCATCTATGACAAGCCAACAAATGGATCCTTGGCAGCAATTTGTGCTCTTATATATCTCCCATCTATGACATATTCTGACTTAGGATAATTTCTTGATTTTTACTTATTTGATTTTGTTTGATAGAGCGATAGACAAAACTCTCATGTATAAAGAAAACAATCTTGTGGCAATAATAAATTTGAACTTGAATACCCATCTTTACATACATTTTAACAGGTATTTAGCATTAGATTAAGGTTTAAGATATACTTCTTTTTGAGCTACCAAATATTTTGTGCTGTAAGTATTTGTTATTACATTAATTCCAATGCATCTTCTAATCAATAACAGATGCTTGATGTTGTCAACCATCAAATGTTTGGCATCAAATAAGGTACAAGTGTGGTGTATTGATTTTTCATCACCAAACCTCTGTTACTTTATAGAAAATATATTGGAATTATATATCAGATTATAAGATAACAAAGAATTATAATTTGCACTAAATATTTGGTAGCTCATTGCAACTATAGACTGACCCTAACAAGTACGAAAGCTTGTGGACTATTGGAAATTTCATTTTTAAATGAAATTATGATATTCATTGTTACATGGAGGTTTTAGACATAGTGAAATGTGTGAATATCCTACATGATACTTATAACAACTAGAAAATTTAATTGTAGCTGTTATAGTTTTTATATGTTAATTTGAAAATATTTTGATTTTAATTTTCAGGGTGAATTTCTGGTAACATACCAATCTTCAGGACATAGTTTTGGGCTGAGTCAGGCATCTATTGATGAAGTAGCCAAGCAAGGATTGGCGTGTGTTTTACCCATGGAAATTGAGGTAAGGACCTGGGGTTGATTACACTAGTCAGGCATCCATTGATGAAGTAGCCAAGCAAGGATTGACATGTGTTTTACCCATGGAAATTGAGGTAAGGACCTAGGATTGATTTCACTAGTCAAGCATCTATTGATGAAGTAGCCAAGCAAGTATTGGCGTGTGTTTAACCCATGGAAATTGAGGTAAGGACCTGGGGTTGATTTCACTAGTCAGGCATCTATTGATGAAGTAGCCAAGCAAGGATTGGTGCGTGTTTTACCTATGGAAATTGAGGTAAGGACCTGGGGTTGATTTCACTAGTCAGGCATCTATTGATGAAGTAGCCAAGCAAGGATTGGCGTGTGTTTTACCCATGGAAATTGAGGTAAGGACCTGGGGTTGATTTCACTAGTCAGGCATCTATTGATGAAGTAGCCAAGCAAGGATTGTCATGTGTTTTACCCATGGAAATTGAGGTAAGAACCTTGGGCCGATTTCACTAACATCCATATCCATCGCAAATGCCGATATTCATCGCAAAAGCTGTAATTGGTCGTAATTAAGTAAATCAATTTTGGGAAACCGATTTCACTATTACGATGCGATTAATTTATTCATTCCATACTTTTGTGAGTGGGGATACTATTGAGTAGAAGCAAATGAAATAAAATCCATCGCAGCATAATTCATGTTAAATATAGGCAGTTTAAGTCCTATTTAAAGATTAATCATGAAAGATACAAACAGAGGATGATAATATATAGATAAACTATCTTGCATAATAGTCCAATTGAAGTTTCAAATATTCTGATTAAACAAATGACCGCATTTTCAGCAGTGATTATCGTCTGCAAATCTCATTTTCGTTTCTGAAGCAATGCTTTGAATAAATTAATATTTTTGCAATGGATTTATGATTGTCTGCATGCAGTATAGGATGTTCATTGCACTAGGAAAATTTGATCTCAGATGTTATAACACAATGTTTGCTAATGAAATGTGCGATGACCTCGTTACGAATATTAAAGGAATTTAAATTCATTGTACTGTGCAATTGTCTTTGTGGAACTCAGAAATTCATTGCACTTGACATTTGGAATGACTGTGCGATGACTTTGAGTTTGCGAGTGGAATATAGTAGTTGGAGTCATGATCGTTAATCAGGTATAAAAGTTTAGATTTTGTATTTGAACACTTGAAGAGGATGGAGAAATTTTACAGTCATGAACTCTGTTTTATACATGTTTTATTCATGCAGGTGTAGACCAAGGTTTGCAGCATCAAGACCAACAGTTAACTTGAATTCTTTACCCTTAGACTCATCATTTTAGATTTAATCTGAAAAGATATGTTTTTTGTCAGAACCGTACCGAGGGTCCATTTCAAAACTCAACCTGCAGTTCTGGCAATGGTTATATTGTTTAGTTCTGTAGCTAGTGTGTTTTGAGTTGTCCCCAAGTAAATAATGAAGAATAACATACGCATTTCTATGGCAAGATTTCTACTTAGAAGCGTTTTACTACTATGACAATTGCTTCTTTCTGTCAGTAGTGGTTTTAAAGCTATTGAGTTTACATTTTGAATGGCATTATGGGAAGTACTAAAACACCATCTGAATTTAGATGACCAGTTTTTGTGAATAAATTACATATTGTGCTCTGTCCATTATCTATGTATCTCTCAGGGAGTTTTATCACTGAAGTTGTCTCACTATGAGCCTCGTTATATTTTGGTATTACCCCTCGATACCAATAAACATGAAGAGAGGATGAAGTCTGTAGGCTATTACAGCGAGTCGCAGGTCAAGCATGCCACGGGGAGAGCTGAGATATACAAGGTCACCAACCAAGAGAAACCTGGCTTCTTTGATACCATGGTGGATACAAGTGAGTGAATTTAATTCCGATTTTGGAGGGGGGGGGGGCTGTCATGTTTAATGCGTAGCAAATTGCCTTGCTCACAATTGGTCAACAAGCCATTAAAAGCAATATATAAAGGGGTAATTTCAACATCGTTGCCAAACAGTTTTCTAAACGTCTCAAGATTTGGGTATTATTTGAAGTGTTAGCTGTAATAATGGCGACATGTAAAGTTTTACTGTCGTATTCAACTCCTATGTAGCAAATATTACACTTTCTTTCATTATTAATTATCATTTTGGCAACAATGAAAAATACTGCCCTCAAGATTTGAAATCTCAAAACGGACTTTATTAGCAGATCCAATGCAAAATTATAATGTCTTTGATTTATCTGCAATCTATGATGTGAAATCAATGTTTTCAAATAAACCTTAACCTGCGCTAAAATACTGCATTAATGCATACTTAAGAGAATAGCCCCATTTTCAAGATCAACATGCAAAACTAAAATACTAGATTTTGCCTTAGCTGAAGGTTTTGTTACAAAATTTACATAATTTACCAAAATATTGAATATACAGACAGTCTGAATACAGGTTCCCAAGATATTTAAGCATGTACTGTATAAGTGGTTTATTTTGCGCTTTTCGCGCTCAATCCGCCTAGCCCGAAAAGTGGTATGTATATATCACCGCATTTTAAATAAATAGCAAGCGCGAAAATTAAAGAGCACAAAATTATTCAAAATAGCTCAAAATTGGACTTGAAAATATTGCCGTTTACAGTACATTTTAAAAGATGCTTTATTTGTGATGTACATATGCTGTTTGTTTTTCCAAGTGATTTCCAAGTCTTTTATGATGCCATTAACAAGTAAGCTTAATTAACTATTGTCAGCGATGTCAACCAGAAAAGTGGCAGAGTATCAACATCATTTTCCCATTATAGTATCAATTTTGACATGGTGTTACCTCTCTATTGCCATTTACAGGTGATCTTAGTTCAGCTTACAAACAGTTGAAGATCTTAGTAGCAGGTTACCTTGGTATCAGTGACGCCAGCCAGAGTAGAGCATCGTCAGCTTTCTCACAGCATTCCAGTTCTTCCTCAGCCAGTATGTCCCAATCACAGACAGAATCATCAGGTAAGGTCTTAGTAGCAGGTTACCTCGGTATCAGTGATGCCAACCAGAGTAGAGCATCATCAGCTTTCTCACAGCATTCCAGTTCTTCCTCAGCTAGTATGTCCCAATCACAGACAGAATCATCAGGTAAGGTCTTAGTAGCAGGTTACCTCGGTGTCAGTGACACCAACCAGAGTAGAGTATCGTCAGCTTTCTCACAGCATTCCAGTTCTTCCTCAGCCAGTATGTCCCAATCACAGACTGAATCATCAGGTAAGGTCTTAGTAGCAGGTTACCTCGGTGTCAGTGACGCCAACCAGAGTAGAGTATCGTCAGCTTTCTCACAGCATTCCAGTTCTTCCTCAGACAGTATGTCCCAATCACAGACAGAATCATCAGGTAAAGTCTTAGTATCAGGTTACCTCGGTGTCAGTGACGCCAACCAGAGTAGAGCATCGTCAGCTTTCTCACAGCATTCCAGTTCTTCCTCAGCCAGTATGTCCCAATCACAGACAGAATCATCAGGTAAGGT
>JXSR01S010589.1:31252-45684 GCA_000969725.1 Ophiothrix spiculata
TCAGCTTTCTCACAGCATTCCAGTTCTTCCTCAGCCTGTATGTCCCAATCACAGACAGAATCATCAGGTAAGGTCTTAGTAGCAGGTTACCTTGGTGTCAGTGACACCAACCAGAGAAGAGCATCGTCAGCATAACAATACTGATAACAGCCTACTCTTCCAGTGCCAAAATGTTGTATTTTGTTAGCAGTTGTTATACCATTTAAAAAAATTGCCAATTAAAGACAGTGGTTGCATTGGCTGCATTATATTTTCAGAGATGCCAGTCTTCAGGAAATTTCCTGAAATCAGGAAATTTTGTATCCATTGATTAGATTTCAGGAAATTTTGTCTGTATAAAGCGATACTGGTGCTTATCAAAAGTTAAGTAAATCAAACAATCTTGTGTCATTTCAGGAAATTTTTAAACCATCCACTGGCATCTCTGTATTTTACAACCTGATCAGCCCAATAACAAGTTATGTACGTTAAGTTAGCTCTGACTTCTACCGAATTATATATTGATTTCAATACGAAGCCAATTCTCTGATTGGCTTTAATTATCAATATAGCCTTTATTATTATATTCATGGAAATACCAAAATTGAAAGTTACCAATAAAATCTCAATATGCTATCATCACTTTTTGTTTATCCATTTGCCCTTACACAGTGTCTGGTGAAAGACCAAGAGCTGGGTCTGCATTGGCTAGTTCTAATGGTGGTATACCATTGTGGTCTAAAGCTTACAGTGATGCCGGGTCGCACTCACAGTCGGCTGCTAGTGTGGCAGTCAGGAAAAGAACAGCGAATGGAAGGACCTCGGTGGTAAGTAGCATAACCTATTTGGTGGTGGAATACCATTATGGTTTAAAGCTTACAGGGAAGCAGGGTCGCACTCACAGTCGGCTGCTAGCGTTGCAGTACAGAAAAGAACAGCAACAGCTAAGCTTACAGTGATGCAGGGTCACACTTATGCCCATGATATACTTACAAGATGAAGCTAGTGTGTGGTTTGATTTTAGAGGCTACGAAGACGCTAACAAGACGCTAGCAAGTTAAAATATTTTCAACTTTAACGTCTTCGTTAGTGTCTAGCTAGATGCTAGCTGCAATTTGTAAGTGTATCATAGGCATCACGAATAGCAATAGGAAGGACCTCAGTGGTAAGTGCCATTCTTCCTATCTCGCTGGCTTTAGCCAAAGAAGAGGCATCCGTGTGTGTGTATTGGTCCAAAAATGTAAAAAATCCCATCGCTGCCACCATTTTTGGAAAAACATGACACTTTTGACCCATTTTTGGTAATATTTCAAAAACTAAAAAAAAAAATCAATTTAAAATTTGATAAATGCGCTCCTAGATATTGCCTCTAGATTCTAAAAAATATAATAGTTCGAAATTTCACTAAGCAAAATTTAGTTAGATTTTTGGACCTTTGGGCCATAATTACACAATTTGGTCCAAATATGACCCCACCATCATGTTCAGTATGCAAATCCCCTTCTAGAAATGTGACCTGTCATATCGAAAGGTACCTTAAGGGTCCCAAAATGAAAATTGATTTTTTGGTCTCATCTGAAAGATTATATTTTAAGCTTTAAAATGACACCTTGCTTTTGGTTATTGGATAATCAATTGCAAAGTTACATCCAAATTGGTGAAAGGCAACAGGCTGATTCAGAAAACTATAGTTTTGAGAAAATCAAGTTTAAAGTTTCTGAACTGGTAAAACTTGAATGGAGAAAGGATTTTTATCTTGGTTTTTAAAACATTTTTCTTATGTTTTGGATGTTGGAACCTGATTAATATGATAGAATACACTTCAAACATAACGTTTCTGATGAAGTTAGAAATTCGACCTTGGACATGATTTTTGACTATGCTCAGCTTAAATGGCCCATATCTCATAATTTACTATGCCAACCTTAAGGTACCTTTTGATATGACGGGTCACAAATATATACTTTTATTAGGATTTGATTATCTGTTGCTGAGTTACAGAGCAAAAACCATTTCTTAAAACAAAGGGTTGACAGGGCCCTTAAGTATTCTAAAATGCCCTTGGACAGGGAACTATCTGCTAAGTGCCTCAAGTCCATATACAAAGTGTGTGGAGTTGAACCTCTAGAGCTGAACCATAATCATCTCAAATATAAACCATCATAGCCAGGATACTTGGGCCACAGTGGTCAGTAACTGTTGGTACAATGTACTGAGGCCGCGTTGTTACATTGTGCTGAGGCCGCGTAAATTACAATTCAGCAAATTTATAGCGCACTATAAGTCCCCCAATTTTTTTGAATGTATGCCTTTGGTGTGACTTACACTGGTGATTGCAATTTGAATTGTAATACAGGAGCAAGCATCTTATGAAAGGAGGAAAAGTGCAGCCCAGATGGCAGCAGCTGGCATTGTGCCAAAACCAATCGACCAACTAGTCAACAAGTAAGTAGACATATAGAGAAGAGAAAATTGTGCTGTTAAGTATATCAATGGCTAGAAACAACTGTGTATATACTGTATCCATTCCTCCAATTCACCTATTTGCCATCTTACAAAACCTTTAAATCAAATTTGGTTGTGTGTAGAAACAAGCTGCACTAGTAATACTTTACATAATTGCTACGCTAATCTGAACACAAAGCATGTATGCTTGTTTTCATTATTTACTCATGACAAAATGCGGTGTATCATCGGCAAAAACCCGAATATCCCCAATTTGATCCCCATGCCAGAATAGAAATGATGGCAAGTTTGGGATCACCTCTCTAAATCTATGATGTATTTGGAACCAGACTGTGCTTGGGTTTTGATAAGTCTGTCATGGGCTTAAGAAAATGTCTGAAATAATGAATAACTGGAAAATAATTAGTAGTCTAGACTTATTATAATATTCACATGATGAGAAAATCTATGCAGAGGTTTCCGAATTGCTAGCAATTTGTCCTTGGTTTCGCCCATGCAAGCAAGCCCGTAGCCAGGGGGGGTGCGGTGGGGGCGTCGCACCCCCCCCCCCCAAATTTGACAATGTACAAAAAAGGTCCACAAAAATTCCCTAAATACCCACCAAAAGAGGACCTAAAGCACCAAAACATGTAAATGGAAGGCCGTTTTTACCAAAATACTAAACAAAATGCTTGAAAAACTACTGAAAACCTTCTTTTTTTTTTGCTTGTCACTTTGTCAAAACCACTAAAATTAGTTTTGGGTCGACCAAAACGAAAATTTTCCTCCAAAAAATCCGCACCCCCCTTGAAAAAATCCTGGCTACGGGCCTGCATACTAACAATACTCACTCATAAATATGGAGAATAATACAGAGATTGTAAGCACAGAATCTTTTCCAGCTTTTAACAATTTTATGATGTCACACCTTTTCAGGCCACCTGGAACTGTACCAACCACCGAAGTTAAAGATCTTGATGGTAATATCATCCGCCCTCGGACTGGTCCAGCAAACATTGTTGCCTGTAGTCCCGACTCCAGTTTGGCATCTGCCAGGAGTGGGTCAAGTCTTACCAATATATCAGATGCAAGAGGGATGTCGGTGTCACCCGCAAGTTCAAGGGGAAAAGAAGACGATGATAAGTTACTGGAAGGACTTGAAGAGGAACCTAAATCTGCATCACAAATATCGTTTTAATGTGTTTGGACTCCGTTGGAGACTTTCACGGGTTTGTTATAGGATCCCTCATATACAAGAGAATATTTCTTCCCCTGTGTGGAATAGATTGTGCTGACAATAATCTTGTGCCAACTTTTCATTTGGCTGTTTTGTAAACCATCTAATAGTGTGTTGTAGAATTCTATATTATCCCCTCAAGTCTTTCTTATTTCAGAAAAGAATTAAACACCTTATAGGTTAAGTATTTATCTCTGAAAATTCTATATGCAGTTAATAATGGGCATTCTACATGGGCAAAACAATGTGAACTTGCCTTCTCTTTCAAAGTTCAGGTAGTGTCAAATAGAGTCAATTTGAAGCTTTCTATGATGTGAGTGAGTTTTGTAACACATACACACAGCGCTTTACAAACCGAGCATCAGTCGCTGCATATGCACAATGTCAATACACAGTAAATTGAATTCAGATTGATGATTCGCCATGTCCACATTATCTGACTCAATCTGAACTTCGGAAGTGCACATTAGTGTACATTAAACCAGATTAAAGTTCCTGTATGGAATGCTCTAGTAATTTCTATTAAGTGTAATGCTGAGTTCATACTAAACAAGAGACTAGTTGATTCTTGGTTCAAGGTGCTGAAGTTAAAATTGTTTTAACTTGCTAGCGTTTAAATAGCCTCTTTGAAATGTCCATTGAAATGTCCATTTCAAACCACAAATCGTGATTGCTACTATTGTCTAGCTTGGTATATAATTGGCATTGCTCAAACAAGATGAAGAGGGGATCTATTGTAGAGAATGTAAATATACTTTCTGTATAAAAATGTATATAGATTTGTATAATGTAAATAATATGGAAGAAGCTCAGCATTGTATGAACACTGGTTAACATGATTTGTGAGATCATCGTCCGTTAAGTTCTCAACCATAAATGAGAGCTTAATTCAAGAAAAGTTTTTGATCTTAGTGATACCATTGCCTTACTTGACAGATCTGTTTCATAATAGTCTTGTGAAACAGATCTGTAAAATAACTTGTATTATCACAAAAACTACAAACTTGACTAAAATGTAAATATTATGTATATATTATGCCACAGAATGTAAATTGGTAATAATCCAGATGGTCAAAATTTTCAAGCTATTATTATATTGTTGGCACTAAAAGTGTTCACAGTTTTTTTAACTATACAATATGAAGTAAACTTGAGTAAAATTGACATCTATTATTGTTTCAATTAAAATTCAGATATAACATGATTTCTGAACGCAACCACCACGTATCCACAAGTTGTGACAAGAACGGGACAGTGGGAAGTACGCAACACCATTTCCAATCAGTAATCCACAGTACCCCAACATCACACGCGCCTGAAAAGCGTTATGAACTTGTGTAAAATGCACACGCAGTTGTGTTACGCGTGTCTGAGAATTATCTGAAGCAACAATAGTTTCAAATTTTTTACTTAATAGTTGTTGATGTTGACTCATTTTAGGATAAATCAAATGATAAACAATACCAAGTAAGTCTTTCCGTCCTTTTATACTGATATTTATTTACAAAATTACATCTGTACTTATAATTATATACAAAATTCCGTCCATACTATAATTTATGTACAAAATTCCGTCCTTACTGATATATATGATATATTATAGTATATATATTCACAAATAATATTGTTACAAAGTTTACTGTACTTTTGACATAAAAAGTGTAATTCTGTATGAATTAAAATTATGCTACAGTCCAGCATTGACTGTTTCAGAAATAGATTCATCTTTTTTCAAATGTGTTATTAGAGTATTGATAAAGTATCATCTGCAGACCTGCCAGCTCTCCCTGTTTTGGAGAGACTATCTTTTTGAGCTGATTAAAGTAAAACAAGGGACAGCTCCTTTTCTCTTTCTTGAATGTGATGCACCATACAATCCAACTATAGATTTAGATCACAAACTTCATATAGACCGACCAACACTGACGTCATAACCACAAAATGATGGATATCGTATTGACTTACAAAATCATCTTCCAAAAGTTTCCAGTTAAAAATCTCAACAAATTGATCATCTTTGCACATCATTTGAGACTTACCAGTAAAACAATGTATTTTATTACCTTTCTCACCTGATAGAACGCAACACATGGAAAGGGGAAAGTTTGGTTTGTTTACGTTCGTCACGACTGTAGTACAATACTGCAATTATTACTGCTTTGAACAATGACCGCTACTGATGAATGCTACATCCTGGAAGTTGAATCTGAGTAAGAGATAAATCACCTGGATGCGTAGATGGCCTGTGTAATGGCATCGTCAGCCTTGGCGCTCCATTTGGGTTATTCGGTTCCACTCGATTCTCGTCAAAATTAACTCCGAATGCTGAAGTTTTGTTGCGCGTAGAGACAAACCATGCAAATAATAATTTACGCTTATGATACGCCAGCCTGCACACAAAGTGTGTGTGTTTTCAATATTCATGCATTATGACAAGATGCGATGCATCATTGGCAAAAACCTGAATACCCCCCATTGATCTCCATTCTAAATCTATGAATCCAATACCTTCAGCTTTCAATCCAGCCTGTTGTGATAAATATAGAGACATGACACTTTTGTCATGTGAGTGCAAGAAAGTCGTATCCACAATAGCTGCCATTTGTCATAAATTTGGATTGCACACTTTATAATCTCCAGTCTTGAGTCCGTGGTTCTTGAAATGGTTCTTCAGGTGACAGTGTCACCTGAAGAACCATTCCAAGAAACACTGACATAAGACAGGGAAGTTTTGAGGGATTTTCACATTCTTGTGACAAGGCATAAAATAAATATAACTTATGGCAGCTATTGCAGATACGACTTTCTTGCACTTAAATGACGTCTTATTCTTGAAGTGGCTATCATCTGCCCTATATTGACCACTCCTATAATTGGCATGTTTCTGCCGCTGAGAGATTGGCACTCATAACGAGGCCAAGTATGGTATCACGTGATGTATCTTGACTGATTCTGTAAGTATCTGTATGTCAATCAGTCATGATGCATCATGGGATACCATACATTGCCTCTTTACGATATCCGAGATCTCTCGGAGGTGGAAATACTCCAATTATAGGAATTGACTATAGGTTCACCCAATATGATATTTGTTTTGTTTTGTAGGTAGTTTCGTGAACATGTACTAAATGTAATAAGTTCTTTTTGAATTAAAAATGTTAAAAGTTTGCTGGTCTGTATCTGTTAGGATTCAAAACTATAACTTTTGCTTCATAGAAGCTGATTATAATAGTTTTATTCTTGCAGATTATGCAATAAATTGTGCTTTTAGTGCTGAAATTGGTTCGGGTCATAAAACATGAAAATTTGAGTTATCATCAGAAACCTGAGTTTCTGCCATCTTCTCTGTCCAAGGTTTTGAGAAAAATAATGTACCAAGTCATGTTCATGAAAGTCCATTCCCTTTTCAAGAAAGCTTCACCGAGGTCTTTGATATTTCATGTATGCTGCCTTGAAGACTATGTCCTTGCTTTTCTGTCTTATATTTTATAACTCATTTTATAGTCACATTTCCTTATGGACATGCAGAGTTATAAAACCTATTTTACTGCAAGTCTGATGCCTAGTTTTCATCCAATTGAACTTAAACTATTCAATATCTTTAAAGTCTCTGTCCATCTAAAATACAATTCTTAGCTAATTTGTATCACAGCACCATTGGCAAACACTTGTTCATAAAAAGCCCAAACATTTTGTTGTTCAAACTATGCTACACAGTCTACTCTTTATGAACTTTGACCCTCCTGAATTTCCATTACTTTTGCTATTGACAGCCTGTGCCGCTGCAATGACAGCCCGTGCTGCTGCTTCAGGATCTCCAATCTGTACAGCTTTAGCTGCCTGAGCTGATGCTGTAGCTGCCGCCTCTGCATAAGGGCCTGTCATTTCTAACGATATATACTGAGCCATTGCTCCTGCAAGAATGGTTGCTACGAAAGCAGCTGCTACCTGCACAGAGAGAAGAGACATTCGTATAGTTTTAAAGATGCAATTCATGATTCTGATGTGAAACCAACCTCACCTCTTTTCCAGCTAAATAAAAAGAAGAGTTAATCATAAATGTATGCTGAAAATTTCACTAGATTCTGACCATTCGTTTTTAAGTTACAAGAGCTTTTCAGCATTTTAAAAATTCCCATCTGCTACTGTGTTCTAATTACTGTCCGGTCCAGACAGTAATAAGGGGGTTTACTTTGCTTTCGGCATACAAGACATACCCTTTGCTGCAAAAGTTGATTTTTCCCTTTCTTGTCCCTACAGAGGAGGCATGGACAACACCAGCATGGCCACTCTTACCTTTTTAGCTTCTTTGATTTGTTGTTCCTCTGTGATCTCTGGGCCAAGATTCCATTTGATTTCTTTCTTCTTTGCATGTACTTTGTCCTTTGATGGAGGTGACGTAAGCTTGCCATTCTCTCTGTTTTGAGGTACCTTAGGTGGTACATTGTGACTATTCGCTGACCCTTCTGTTACTGGTTCTTGATCTTGTGTGGTGGTATCTGTTGTTGGGATGTGGTCGGATAGTGGTAATGGTTGTTGTGACACCCATGTTAACCAGTCTGTTAGGTTCATGTCAGATTCACCTGTGTGCACAATTCCAAATGTTAGCTATCCAAAAGTATGATACAAAAACCCCTATATGAATTAGACAATAGTAATTGCACACTATCTGTTTTGAAGTCATTGTTAAAAAATGAGGAGTTTGGTTTTGGCTGAAGATTTGTTCAGAGGGAGCCTAGCTCCCAAAAACAATTAGCATTAGCAAGTTCCAAAACAAACACCGTTTTAAACAATGAACAAATAAAAAAATAAAATGCCAGTAATACTGCCATTATTCCCATGAACGTATATTTTTACCATACTATTGACATCATTGAACAGAAGTTCTCTTTTCAAATTGGTTGAACTGGAAAGCATCAAACACACCTCATATTTATAACTTGTTGCTGCAGTATCTTGATATAGTTCATAAACACACACCAATCTACATAGTAAAAACTGCAGCATCTACGCATAAATATATAAAATGCTCGACTATGCTATCAAATGCATTCACAATCATGTTTAAAACACAGCAATGCATGATGCACAACTGAAACAAGCATTTACGCAGGTACTTTGGTTTGTACTTCTAAGTTATAATATTTGTGTGAAATATCTGTTTAATTTTCAGTTATCATGCATTGTTAGAACATTTGGTGTAAGTGATAATTAGGCTCTCGACACGGGAGCGTCAAATCTGGATGCATCTAAATGAATGTACATCTCCGAAGTGCAGATTGTGTTCACACGGTCGCGCGTCAGTCTGATTTTACTACCGTTGAGCGTATTGATACACTTGGGTGTGCATGTGACTGGAAATAATGCAACTACATGTACACATGTATGTGCATGTGTAGTCACTTACGCTTGTTTGGTCATTTGCTCAAGTCCAGTTTAATCTAGATGCATCTAGATGTGCGAAGTACAGATTGATTTGCCGGTTTGGAGAGCCCCATTGTAATTTCCTTTTACTGGTACTGAAAATTCCTTCATCATAACCTCAAAGTACAGGATAATTAGTCAAATGTACCTGTCAGTGGAAGTAGTGAGTTGAGTTTGACCTTGTACTGTGCGTCATCCCCTGTCTGTACATCTAATGTTTTCTCTCCTTGTGATAATGTATGAAGACATTGTAGCAATGGTACAGCTAGGCCATTGCCTGGTGTAATGTTACTGCTAGTATAGTGTACTGTGCTTGGTAACAAAGACACCTGTTGAGAAAAGGGAATGTTATAAGTTTAATGATAAAAAACATATATTTCATTGTTGGGTTCATTCATTTTTTAAGAACATATATTTTGAAACTGTAGACAATGGTCAATGTAGGCCCATGTGGTGTGTAAAAAGGAAATCCTAACTAGTCAGGTCATAAATATGAAGATCAAACTATTATGTCATTTAATAACTTGTATTTTCACCCCATTTTGACATTTTAGTCTATTTAAAGCACTTTATAAACTTTGATTAGGACTTATATTAAACATCTGCAACTTTGCTTTTGATTTGATTTGCCATGACTGTCATACCTCTAACTTGCATGCTTGGTTGTTTAGAAATGTAAGTCTTGTTCTGCTGTGAATATATACCTTATAATCCAGTCCAGGCCAGTGTCTTGTTAAGTACTGCTGAACACACAACAAGAAATGGCTTAATGCTATCCATATCATTTCGGTTGCTTTATCCTCTCCTTCTTCGTCAGTCGTAATACGGCCTGTCAAGTCTATGTGTGATGACTCGTTATCTGTACTTATGTGGATATATACCTGTGAAAAATAGCATCTTTAGTTCAATCCATCTTATTTTCTTGATCCTTTTATGTTCATAGAAAAACTGAAAGAGCTTAGTGATTTTGCTATGGAAGGAGGTAGCTCTCATATATCTAATTAAGTTGTGACTATTGTGCATATCAACTCTCTAAGACCACCTTGATCTTTGGGATTATGGACTTGGTCACAAAAAATCATTGTTTTTGTTTTAAGGCTGGTTTCAGGTATATAATTCGAAGTGACCCCTCCTGGGGTCTTTTCTCGTGAGCTGACTGAAAATGTTAATGTTGATATCAATACATATTTCAATATATTCTTTATAGCTCACCCAAAGCCATTAAGTGTTAGATGTGACTTTTTATCATAATTTGAGTTTTTACACTGATTATACTATTATGTGAGAATTATTGGCATCAATTTTAATACTTTCAAAATTTTTAATTCAAGTCTAAGAATTTAATTAGTATATGTATGTTGTAATATTGTGTTTAAAATCACAAACATTTTGAAAAAAGGTTTAACAACCCTGTCCCCATAAAAAATCACTTAAAAGTAAATTATTTGCATTTTATTTTATTTTTTTGGCAGTTGTGAAAACAAACTATTCAAATTTTTGAAAACCATTACTAGATCTTTTCCATTTGGATGACATTTTTCTTGATTAATAATAATCGGTAAATCTTATCATGTTTAAAGATTCAAGACATTTTATGTGTGATTTTGAAAAATGACCAAAAATGGAAAAAAGTGAATTTTTGACCTTATTTGGCATGGAAATCAAGAAATTGGCCAAAATCCTAAAAAGTAAAGATGACGCAACATCCGAGTGTGTGTTTTAAATTAAAATTCCCGTTCCGAGGTCATTTAAAAAAAAATGTTATTTTTAGCTTGTCCGGAAGCCCAAATGGCCAAAAAAATGTTTTTTGTGATTTTCTCAAAAAATGTCATTTTGGGTCAAAAATCAACATCACCATCATGTTCCTTGCGAAAATTCCTTTCTCAGCACTTTGTTCAAAAGTTATGGAACAAAACAAATTTGCAAAAACGTACAATTGAGTAACGTGCTTTCCCCCCCTTAAATTGAATTAGTTTTGTAAGTTATGACAAAACAATTTTAAAAAGATTTTGGGGGAATTATGAGACTCTTAATGCTTACCTGACCCATCTTCATTAGTAACCCACTGATCCAGTAGTGTTGATATACAGCTTGATGTGGACAATGGTTATAGCAGTAAGCCAACAGTCTGGATGTCATACCTACTGGAAGCTCAACTCCAAGGAATTCATAGCGCCAAGTTACTTGAATGTCACCTTCAAAGGGCTTTGGTGTCCAGTTCAGTGACTTAAAGAAAAAAATTAAATGATTTATTTTTTTTGACTGTTTAAATTATTGCATGCATATTTAATGTATGGACAATATATTTTAACTCTGATACAAAAATATTTTAATATTCTAATTAACAAAATCACACGATATGAATACACATGACAACAGACCACTTTCTTATGGCCCATAATGCATCTTGAAAGTACTGCAAATTTCGCAGTCGACCACATTTTAAGTTGTGCGCAATGCGCAGAACTTATAATATGGTTTGATATTTTGTGGTACTTTCAAGATGCATTATGGGACATACGGAAGTGGTCTATTCTATATATGTGTCTTAATCAATCAAGTTAGCTCAATCGGTAAGGCGCTCGCTTGCGGTGCGGAAGGTCCCGAGTTCGAACCCCGCTGGTGCCTAAAGTTGAGTGTGCTTGAAATTCCCTTGGACAAGGAACTAACTGCTAATTGTCTTGTAGAAACTCGGGGAGCTGATCTGGGCAGCGATGGTGTGTATGTGGGCTGATCAAATGATGCTTGGTGTGGAATGGAGCTTATACTTGGGCCACAGTGGTCAGCGAACACCTGTAAAGTGTGCAGAGGCCGAGTGGAATTACAAATCTGGGAGGCATAGCGCACTATAAATCCCCAGTATTTAATCAAGGGAAATGAGTTGCATGTCAGTAAATTTGAATTGTTATTTTTTTATTACAACCTAATTGTGCATTGAAAATTGTACATTTTGCCCCTTCAGAAATGGTCATCTGATTCCAGAGATATGACAATTCTGGGTAATTCTGTGACCTTAAAAAACAATGAAAACCAAGAGAATTTTCTGCCTTTATTGATCTGTATCTCAAAATCAATACTTCCGACATCCTTCCCTGACTCATTCCCCTTGATCATGTTGCTTAAGAATCAAGACCTGTGATTTAGAAAGGGGTCTCATTTTTGTTTTTATATTGATTTATACTGATTCAGTATGATCAAATGATAATATTCATTTTCTTAAAATAAATGGAATTAAGTGATTTTTCCAAATATGATCATTCTGTTGGGGTCTTCAGTTAAAATTAAAACATTTGTGAAAGATATCAATAGTAATACTTACCGGTCCTTGTTCCTTTAGAAGTTGGAGTAATGGCAATCTGTACTGCAGTTGTGTGGACAAGTGGCTGTAGTGAGGCATTGTGAGGCAATGGTAATCTGGTTCACTAGAAACAGGCATTAACTCTCTTACAAGAATTCCCTCAGAGCAGAGAAAGTCTATTACAAGCCTGGTCTGATCTTCAGAGAGATTCAAGCTCTGGAGAAATTGAAGAACAGGTCAAAGTGTATTGATAAATCACGAATGAGAAATTAAATGACAGTTCAATCAATTCATTATCTGATGATAAACAGATATTCTAATCATTGCATCATGTTCCTAAGGTCAATTGTATGCTTGCCCTTTTTCTTCGACCCAAAAATTACCTAAATTCAGGGACGCTTTTTTGTGCTTTTGTAAACTACAAAAATTAAATTTGGCAAACAATGTCATTTAAAAAAGAATGCATTTACTTTGCAAATATATTTATATATTTTTGAGCATTTTGAAACCCCAATTTATCCATTCTACTAACTGTAAAATGTTTCCAACAACACTGTACATCATGGAAATGAATTTTGACCTCTATTTCAGGGCTTAAGTCAATATAGTGATTTTAAAATGATGAAAAATATTTTAAAAAATCTACCCACCAAACCTCGTGATTTTTTTCAACAAACATTTTATTTTTTTTGGCCTAGTGTAAACATACTGTTCCTGCACTTCTAAACACAACAAGGTTTAGGGTTAAGGTACAGGTGTAGAGTTAGGGCCAAGTTTTAGAAGGCAAGGGCTTTTAATTTACTGTTAGTTCACCAGATAGACTGAAGATATTTCAATAGAGACTGTTATAACTTCTAATGTCAATTGGCAAAATTGTTCATAAGCATGTTAAAATGTTATCTGAAGGCTGCTACTCTCTGTTTATGCTGCTCCTCTGCTATTAACTCAATATATTGTTTTCCGCAGGGCAGGGCATAGAAATTTATCCAGATGGAAACTTATAATCTATCTAATAAGTTTTTAATTATGGTATTTTAACATCATTTTTAATGACAGTTAATTTGTTATGATCTTCACAGGCTATTATTAAATTAACATTTAATGCTATATAAAGTAAAAAGGAATTTGTTTAAATGTATGTTGAAAACAAAATAAAATTTAATTGGTTAATTAGCAATTTGGACTCAACTTTGAGGTACGCGCCATGTGCCACCAAAAAGACTCTGCTTTTTTGGCTCGCTCTCACCAAAAGACCCCTTTCTATCAACTGTCACTCAATGACCCCCTATCTTTTTAAACTTCCTTGTCACTAAAACAACCTTTGTCACTCAAAGTAGGCACTTCAGGCCAAAAAATATCCAACTAAAAATGCACAATATTATTTATAATGATGAAATTTATATGATGAAAGAAAGAACTTTCAGCTTTAAAAATCTTTTTCAATTTTTGAAATCGGACCTTCCGTTGCGGAGATATGACGATTTTTATGCAGTTGGGTCGCGCTATATTGGAGAACAGATGTCAAAGATCAACTCTTTTATTTTCTTTATATTGGCATGGCACCAAGATATTACAGTCTTAACAAACGTTTTTGATCATATCATTAAAAGTTTTTATTGTACAATCTTCAAATTTTCAGAGTATGTTGCTAACATCATTAAAATGTTCAGTTGTACATCAAAAAATGGCTCATTTGCATAATTAATGACTTAATTAGCTGTATTTTCATGATTAACCAACACGTTACCAGAAATATTTTTGATCATATCTAGTAAAGTTTTTATCGTACAAGCTTCAAATTTTCAGAGTATGTTGCTTTACGAATATAGCTTAAAATGTTCAGTTATACATCAAAAAATGGGTAATTTGCATAATTAATGACTTAATTAGCTGTATTTTCCTGATTTTCCAACACGTTATCAGGAATCTAGATCACAAAACTCCACAACCAATCAATATTTTGACTTCAAACTTTCCATATACGTTGCTGGTAGTGTTTAACTTAAGTTTAAGTACTAAAAATATGCATCTAATTTGCATAATTAATAA
>JXSR01S010589.1:47627-57766 GCA_000969725.1 Ophiothrix spiculata
GCGCCGATTTGCATTTTCCGTCAACACCCGTAGAAGCGCGTGATTTAAAAGCACACCGAAAGTGGTGCCTTCAGACAAATGAAATATTTGTTATTGAATTTCTATGGGCTTTGCAGTGATCACTGAAATTTCAATTGCTTTCTGAAATGACCATCGCGTAAATCTCACGCGATATTTCCAAAACTAAACAATATTTTTCAAAACTGTTTTAGGACAGTTTGGAATAAATATGACTTGATAACATATTCAAAGATTGAGAAGATCCATGAAGGTAGAGCTTGAAAATATTTTTTTTTGGTAAAATAAAAAAAATCACCTATTGAACATACGCACACAAGTTCTGTGTAGCGATTTCGTTCACCGATTACGTAACAGGTGATTGAAGTGCCTACTCAAAGACCCACCATTTTTTTAATTTGACGTAACTTTTCAAAAAAATTGCAAAATTCATCAACTATTTCGCAAAAATCATCGACAATTTTGCAAAATTCGTCAACATTTTGCAAATTTTAGACCATTGTTACCCAGAAAGACCCTACTTTATGATGATTTTTAGTTTTGCCAAAAGACCCCCAAGTTTTTTACACTTTGTCACTGACCCCCTTTTTGACCCTACTTCCGAAGTGCTTGGTGGCACTCGTACGTCACTTCCATATGTGAGTAAACCCCCGGGTGTCATGGCATTATCCACCATGGGCTGCTAAAATTGGGGTATTCAGGTCAACAAAACACATTTTGAGTGCAGTGAGTCAGTGGTTTTATGCTAACGGCAATCAAAAATGCAAATGGTATGCAACACTTAAAAAGCTTCGGACGAGTGCATGTGTTCATTTAATATTCATGCATGCAATGCAGCATTGGCAAAAATCAGAGTACCCTCAGCCTCAACTGAAAAGTTCAGGATCACCCCAATTTTTTTTTCCCCAACCATTTGAGATTTTTGCATCATTTGAAGTACAATTAGTGGTAATAATGACAGCATGCAAAGTTTCATTGTCAAATTCAAACCTTACATATCAAAATGTTTAGATAATCTTTCAATTTTAATTATCGTCGTCAATAACGATAAATATTGCCCCATATACAATGTAGTTGATTTTTTTAAAATTGGCCTTTTCAGGAGATCTAATGCAAACTCCAAATTTCTTTTGATTTATCTGCAACATATGATGTGAAGCAAATGTTTTACAAACAAATCTTTAGCTCGTTCTTGATATATAGCATCAATAAATACGTTTAGAAAATAGCCTCATACCAAAGATCAACAAACAAAATAAAATTCAAATTTTTGACTTTTCTGAAGGTAATTTGATATATAATTTGATAACCGACTGTTATTTTTCCTAACATATGAAGTGTTAATCATCCACAAATAAAATTTGAAATTCTGTCCAATGTCTAATCAATGGTCATATCATACTGTCTGTTTAGAAGTATGCAGATTGTTAGTTATATAAAAAAGTGGCTGAGAAGACTGCTACACTGATTAGTAAGGCTACAAGTCTCTACTAATTGGATCATGTTGTTTTTGTTTTGTTTTCATCAGGGAAGTTGGATACATTCAAGAAGGTTAACAAATATCTAATCTACCTAATTATTTGAAAACACACACCTTATTTTCCAATTATTAGGTAATTACATATTGTTATATCTGTCTCCAAAGATTAATACATTTCCATCACATTTTGAAGTTTAATAATGATAGACATTTGGCCTAATAGACATTATAAAAGCTTTTGTTCTGTATGTACTAGGAAAAACCTTGCTATCTTTGTAAGTAATTTCTATGCTTCAACTGATTGTGAAAAGTATATGTGAAGATTGCTTTTCCCAGTCCATGTGGTGAACTTTATAATGCAGATCTGTTCCAGTCAGGGCTGGACATTGTTATTTTTTCGTACTAGCCAGTCGGGCAGATAACTTTCCAAAGTTACTTGCCCGACAAGAAATTCACCTGCCCGAATATTAACAATTAATAAAACATCACTAGGCCGTAACCTCTATAAAAAAAAATCTAAATTTGCCACAAATTTGTGCGTTTTCCACACAAATAACTTAAAACTTGTGTGTTTTTTGCAAAAAGTTGCTATTTTTGTATAAATTTAACTCAAATTTTGAAAAATTTTACCCGCCATATCCGGCAGATAATTTTCAATTTTTACCCGACCGACACCAAAGTTACCCACTATTGGCTGTCGGGCAGGTACTA
The DNA here is from genome assembly GCA_000969725.1 of Ophiothrix spiculata. Taxonomy (NCBI): domain Eukaryota; kingdom Metazoa; phylum Echinodermata; class Ophiuroidea; order Amphilepidida; family Ophiotrichidae; genus Ophiothrix; species Ophiothrix spiculata. Next base: position 49,837 of record JXSR01S010589.1, read on the forward strand.
ATGTCCAGCCCTGGTTTTAGTTCAATTGTTACTCTACTTTATTAAATATTTGGGTGCAAATGTGTCTGGTCCAATTCCACAATTGAGGACCCTAGAACCAGAAAGGGGTTAAGTCACATTGAGTACAAACTGAGAAAAGGACACAAACATCATATTATTTGTGTTGTCTTGCTGTATCTTGCAGTGACTCTTACATATGCTCTGATCATCAAATTACTACAAAACTTGTGCAGAATGTAGAAATGAGAATTCTGTAGCAAGAAATTGACACAACTCAAGATTTTGTGACTTAACCCTCGTCTACCCAGGCTATTTTTTGTAACACGTCTACCCAAGGGGGGGGGGGGGTTGTTGTTGCAACCCCCCCCCTAAATTTTTAGAACGGGACCCCCTATGAACTTGGTTTTGATATTAATAGATAGGTATGGTCCTCCCCTATCCAATGATACCAAGATCACAAAAATCGGCCAAGGCGTTACAAAATTATGACGTCATAAAGGCCGAAAATCGGAAAAATCGGGATTTTGGCAAAAATGGCTACCAAAATCAAAATTTTGCTATAAAAGTTCTAAATGACCGATTTTCGCCGGGTTTTTTGCTTATAAAGAAGGGAAATGATAATTCTAACATGCCCTGCAAGTTTCAGCTTCATAGCATGCATATATCTTTCAAAATGGCGACTTAAAATTTTCCGGGGCTTCACCAACCCCCCCCCTACACCCCAACTTTGACGGCCTACCCTAACCCCACCTTAGGTGGTACCCCCCTAATTTTTTCATCAAAATGACCGCAAAGGATGTAAAAGAGATTACCCAAATGCCTGGGGTCGGTTGCTTTTGCGTTTTTATGCAGCGGGGAAAAAACCTTAGGGGGGGGGGTTCCCCCCCCCCCCTGGGTAGACGAGGGTTAAACCCCTTTTAGTTCTAGGGTCCTCAATTGTTGATGTCTAAAGGCTCTGTTTCACATCACCGTACAGAGCCAAAACGTATGAATAACATACACTGTTTGGGTCATTGAAATACATGCATCCATTACAACTCCAGAGTATGTTATTCATACGCTATTCGTACGTTTCCTGATGTGTGACTGAGCCCTTAAGCAGAGGTGTTTCTAAATAGCTGAAAAGTGAGTCGCCTTGGGAAAATGGTAACCATGTCTACCTTACTTTCCCATCAAATTTCAGGCATGAGAATTTTCAGATAATTATCTGATTTCAGATATATTTTTTTAGATATTTTTATCATGCAAATTCAGATAATTTTGGGGCTTGATTTTACAATTGAAGTGTTTTTTTAACCAAATTCCGATATTTTCATCAAATTTCATTCTCATGCCTGATTTAATTTGTTCATTTATTCAACATAGATTAAAACAATGTATATACATTATAATTTTTATTAAGTAAACAATGTAATGATTGAATGAGCATAGCAAGAACCATACTCAGTAACATTTTATTCAGGAAAACTCAAAAATTGTTATTGGACAATATGAATTAGCACCCAAATATTTGATAAATCATAACTTTTGATCTAGGTTACTGACTTAAATGAATCAAACTCTATGTCAAATGTATTAAGGTCTTTTTAAAGACTATAAAATGCAACCTTTTCTTTCTATCCATAAAAACCAAAAACATAACATACAGCGATTATTAAAAGTTCTTCTGGGACACACAGTATATATGCTGGCCTGAAAAGACCACGCCTAACAAGCTTTTCATCAATTCCTGTTAGACAAAATTAAAAAATAACATGTTTCTTGTCCCCTAGCACTTCACTGAAAACCTAAACTGGTCAGTGTGACTAACTTTAAGCTAGTCCAGACGGTACACATCTAGACTAGCTTTAAGTTAGTCTGTATTGCTGGACTAACAAGGATGATTAACTTAGCCTAGTCCAGCATGCTGGACTAGTCTCATTTTACTTGCTTGACTAGTTTTAAGTTAGTCTGTTGACCAGCTGGACTAGTTTAGGCTAGTCGCTTGACTAGTTACTGACTAGTTTTAAGTTAGTCTAGACGGTACACATCTTGACTAACTTAACGTTAGTCAAGCAGTCTTGACTAACGATACGTTAGTCAAGCGGGACTAGGCAACGTTAGTCAGGTAAGCTAGTCGAGCACGCCAGTGCACATGCATGTACGATAACAAGCTTTTAAGCTTAATCCACGATGTATAGCTAATTCGTCAATAATGTTGAGAGAGGTTTAAGAGTGACATATGACCAAAATAGTCCGTGCGCTGCATATAATCAAATGTTATGATTCACGATACATCAGTACATAATGGTGATATCTATGAGGTCAAACAACGGCACGATGTTTTACATGTCTGTGCTGTCCACCATGATGCCATCAATGACTCCACCTGACCGTGCTCAGCCTGACTAACTTAAGCTAGTCAAGCCAGCTTGACCAACTTGAAGTTGGTCAAGCTCTTTTGTACTGTCAAGCTAGTCAAGCTCTCAGTCTGGCAAACTCGTCAAGCAAGGTTTTGCACGTTAGTCAAGTGGGCTTGACTAGTTTACAAGCTAGTCAAGCAGGCTTGACTAGTTTAAAGCTAGTCAAGCCTGGCTTGACCAACGTCAAACTAATCAGGCAAGCTGGACTAACCTGCCTGACTAGTTTAAAGTTAGTCAAGCAGCTGCCCCTCTTCCTCCCTTTCTTCAAAAACCTTGACAAGAAATATAAAATGTTATAAACTTGGCTTTGTTTATTAAAAGACTTACTTGCCATAATAAAGGAAAGAGGCATTCTCTTACAAGCCCCTGCGTTGCTATTTCCTCCAAAGCCTGTACCAACAAAGATGGGTTTGGTTTGGTCACACCCTCACTCTTGGGCCAGAAGCGATTGGCTTCAAATTTGAACGCAGCTTTAGTATTATCCACATGAACAGCTAATATTGCTTGGAGTAAAACGGCTGAGTTTATACACACTAAAGAGTCTTTGGTTGTTGAAGAATTGTTTGATGGTGGGGTTTTGACGTTTTGGAGAGACGATGAATGATTCTTACTGCACACATTTGCTTCTAGAATAGCACCCTTTATTGGAGGAAATTAAAATAAATAGATGAAATAATATTGCAAAATGAAAACAAAAGGTTTGTTTTCTGCAATACCATTTGAGTAGATTAGTGGCAATGCACCTAATACATGTATGGTAATGTTCAGCATAACGGTACAAGAAATAAGTTTTAACCAGCTACATCTATTGAGAAATATAAATAAGATAACAGAACATTTAAAGTGCACAGTAACAGGGAATATGAAGATTTGACCGAGTAATTATTTTACAGAGCCCAAATTAAGAATCACAGTACATATTTAAATCAAGTGATTTTTACACCAATATTCAAAATCAGTAGATTTACTGAAAATGAAATTCCATTTACCACATCCCCACAAAAAATGAGCTCATAGAATTTAGAAACCAAATGTCCTTAAAAAAAAAGGGAAAAAATCCCAATACTGTAGACAGTTTGAACTGGATCAAATAATCATCAGATCAATTTTAGAATTCAGAGATACCAGGTTTTAGCCCAAATCCAGGTTGTGATGCTCAAAAATGTGATTTCAGGTTTCTTATAACCTTAAATTCACTTCCATCTGATTTTAGCCCAGCGCACTTTGGGGCTTTTTTCAATGAGATAAATGGCATCTTTGTGAATTCTTGTTAACAATCTTATAACAATTAGTATCCGTCACTATTGTTGGTTATTCACCATGTTATAGAATACAAGAATATTTTCATTTAATACTCACAGTATCAGCTAAGTAATTGAAACAGACATCCCCATGCTTCGCCTTGGAGTGACGTTTTTTCTTGTTAGCACTTGTAGGAACCTTTTTACCCAATTTGTCTTTCGATACCACTATGTAATTCTCTTTTTGTAATGATGTTATTTGTTGGCACATGGTTGACACAGCTTTTTTGGTTGAGTTTTCCATATCATGGTGTGTTCTCTGAACAGCTTCAGTGATAGATTTCTTGATTTTTTCAACATCCTGAAAATAGAAATTCAACTGATGCACTTAGGCTGATAATGTTTGGTTGCCAGAAGTGTGTTGCATTTGCTTCTTTTTTCACTATTTTGCTATTGAATATGGATATAAAAAGTACTAGATTTTTAATGCTTCTATGCAAAAAACTATCCCTCATTTTAACTGATTCCTTTTTTTCTTCTTCCACCTGCTCCTGGGTTTCAAATTGCCGCTGTGCAACTTGCAGACCATCTTGAAACTTTTTTCTCAATTTTATTTATTCATTTATTTTACAATTTCCTTTTTTCTGCAATCATGGTTTTTTTTAAAACCTTTTTGCCATATTTTCCTGCATGGTTTAATTTTTTTTTTTTTTTGGGGGGGGGTCTTCCTTTTTGAAATCTGGCAGGGACGGTCCTAGAGGTGCTTGCACCTGTTTGTCCTTGCCATTTACTGGTCTTCATTAAACTCAAATTTTAGCATTTTTAATGAATTTATGTTAGTTTTGATATTCTGTATAATGTGCAATATTATATATTTATGTTATGTACCAGTGATAAAGCTTAATAAAATAAAATAACAAAATAGCATAAAATAAAATAAAATAAGGCGTAATAAAATAAATAACAAAATAAAATGAAATAACCCAGGCCATGTTTTGTGATTTTAATGGAGTAAAAGAAATCTAAACAAATGACATTGCAGTATATGTGTAATAAGTATCAATACTTTACTTTGATAAATATTACACATTCCTAGCTATAACATTTAAATATATGAAGTGGTTGAAACATCATCTATAAGTATACTTTCATGATATGTATTTACCCATGCTTTTACAATTTGGTTGGAAACTATACACATTTTAATATTTATGCAAATATTGAAACTATTTTTAAATGTTCAATATAGGCCTATTATGTGTAACTTGTGGATTTTCTACAATAACCAGAGATGCCAGTTTTCCTGTTTTAACCTGATTTCATGGTTTTTTACTCCAAATTTACGTGTTTTTATATATTTTCAGCTTTTTTGCCAAAAATTTACGCACATTTTCAGGATTTCTTGAAAGTTTCAGTTTTTTCAGAGATACATATACTGGCATCTCTGAATTACTTAGATTTGCAGTCTGATAAACATAGTCGGTTTGATTTAGTTACTCTATAAAGCACCGTGTGTATTTTTATAAACTTTTTCTTTTAAGAGATATACTTTTGAACCAGGCCCATAGCCAGGATTTTTTCAAGGGGGGTGCGGATTTTCAAAAAGTGGACCTTTTGGAACATTTTCGTTTTGGTCGACCCTAAACTAATTTTAGTAGTTTTTTTAGCAGTTTTCAAGCATTTTGTGAAGTATTTTATTAAAAACGACCTACATTTACTTGTTTTGGTGCTTTATGTGTTCTTTTGGTGGTCATTTAGGCAACTTATTTTTGTGGACCTTTTTTGTACATTGTCAAATTTGGGGAGGTGCAACGCCCCCACCGCACGCCCCCTGGCTACGGGCTTGTTTTGAACTTTTCTGATTCAATGAGAATTGTGCCCTAAATATGAACCATTATTATTGTCATATTTATTCAGAAACCTACCGATTGTTTTTCACAGCTGCTGATAAGGATATTTGAAGGAGGTTGGATGTACTTAATTGCCCATTCTATATGTCGGATTTTGTCTTCGATCATAGAACTCTTCTTACCAGGGAAATTTCTAAAAATAAGTTAGAAAGAAAGAAAGAAAGGAGCACTATAAGTGGTTCGATGTTATAAGTTAAATAGGTTTCTTTAAAAGACTTTAAAAGTGGCATTTAATTATTTTAAATTTCAGTTTGGTGTTTCTGATATAAAAAGATAAGAAAAGTTCTGCGAAGTATCAATAAATATGTTTAAAAGGAGTAAATATTTGAGAATTGGTAGATTTTAACAATATTTGAGAATATATACTTTACCTAGCAAAATAACATACAAGAAACCTGAGAAAAACTGATTATTAACCTGCATCTATCAGACCACCAGGTGCAGATCTTTAACATGTCAAATCGTGTTTTTATGATAGCAGGCTAATCTTAACATGCAAATCTTGACATATTAGCTTTAAGAGTGCTACTTAATAGATGCAGGTCATTACTACTTTTCTCACATTTGCAAAAGAGGAAAAATTAACCAGTATAGTATTAAGATAACATGTATTTATAATATCAGACCTGCAACAGGTTAAGAGCAGGCTAAATAAGCCTGCATTTTTGATGATGGGATTTTGTTACATTATGTGAACACATGTTACATGTAACTATTAGTAAAGTTTCATTAATGTAAAAAATTTAAATAAATAATCTTATTTGATCATGTTGATGCTCTCAGTATTATTAGAATTATTAAAATTCCTTGATTATTAATGAAATCCAAAAAAAATGACAAAAAAAAACCCTTGGGAACTTTAAGTGCACTTTACAATGAAATGTGATATTGGACCTACTTTAATACAGCCAATTCATTCTGTAATTGTTCATTTCGCTGTTTTAATCTCTTCCCACAATCTCTTAGAATATGAGAGCTCGCACTGTTTTGCTGCTCATCATCTACTTTATCTGCATAAGAACCAATGATAACTACCGGACAAAGTGGTGCCTGAAAAAAAACAAAAGCCGAACAATTAACAAAAAAAAAAAAATATAGATGTATAATTAAGACGTTTACATTTTACAAAACGTGTTAAGCTGTTTTGAAAATAAAATTTGCTTGAATAATTTCCCAAATTTTACAATTTAGCGGATATCTTTCTATATACATTAGGAAAATCACAAAAAATCAAAAAACATTTTGAAAGATACTGGAAGACTTGAAGAAAAAACCCAGGCATATCCCGTAGCTTTAAAACGTAACGTCAAAGTGATTAAACAATAATACTTTGGTGTTTTGGATTTATCGATATAATTTTAAAAGTATTAATTTAATAACTTAACAAAGATCGTGTTACTCTCAACAATGAAAAATTGATAAAAGGTTCAAAAGATGTTTGGTGATGTGGGATAAATTTCAAAACTGAACTATATTGGTTCACTGCTTTAAATTGAAGTGATAGAAAATCTCATTTAAATTGACTTTTATTTAATTACCTTTGCAAGAATATCCATCCAATATTTAGAGACAGATTGAATCGTTGACTGGTCACTTAAATTGAATACAATGACACAAACACCTTTCTGGTGAACAAATAACGACTGGCACCGTTGCCATATCTGTCAAAAAATGTAAAAATAGATATGAAAAAGATTATTCAATTCTGTGAAATTGTAACAAGAAGCAAACGAGTTAATCTTTGCAGCCTCTGCAGGGAATAAACTTTATCAAACACTATTCTCTGCGCGCGTGTTTGACTTAGTCCGGTGTCAGGTCCGGTGTCATCAGCACGATTATGATGTTTAAAAGATGTTCATTCGATATAGACAAATCTAATTAGATAAATCTGCCATAAATGTCACCTCTTACCGGTGATTTTTTATTGAAATTGCATGCTTTATTTAAAACAATGTAACCGCAGTTTTAAATGTATAGTACTGAATGATACGTTTTTTTAATTATAAGTCTATTAAGAAACAAAATGTCATAATGTGTACATCTTTTTCTTTCTTTCCGAAGCACCATTTCATCAGAGTTTTTTTTTTCCAAAACCAAGCAATTGTTAATTATTCTATCAACATAATCTCTAGCTTTTACTCTCTAAATGCAAAAGAGTGAAAATTTACTCTGTTCTTTGAGTGAAAGTAGTTTCACTCAATAAGAGTGAAATTTCACTCTTTTCAGAGTGAATTTCACTCTAAAATGAGAGTGAAATTCACTCTTTTTGGAGTGAAATTGTCACTCTTTTTACAGAGTGGTCACTGTAGCCACTCTTCTTAGAGTGAGTTGAATTCACTCTGTTCTTGGAGTGAAAGTAGTTTGAGAGTGAATTTCA
>JXSR01S010591.1:0-10576 GCA_000969725.1 Ophiothrix spiculata
TAATTGTTATAGTACATAGTTGCTATATTTAAACAGCCATTACAAGAAAACCCCAACTCCATGAGCTCCCCTCTGCAAACATATGCTAGAAAAATTATCTAACAATGTCTAAAAAAGTCAACTACAAGGTCAAATGTGACACTTTGATTTGGATAAAGACATGAAAATGTTTTTTAGTGATTTGAAAGCATTTTACAGAACTTAACAGAAGGGAGTTATTGGAGTTGGGATGTTCTTATTCTGACGTATTCAATTATCAATTGATCAGGCATAACTTTTATTTCACTCTACTGTACCTTCATTGACTGTGCCTATCCATCCCAAAACAGCCGTAAATGCAGCCTCGCGCAAAATGAAGTTTGCCCCATTTACGGCTCGTTTGAGATGGACGACCACATATCTGCTAATTTAGAGAGTTCAATAATTCAAACGTTGAATTTTAACAGTTATACATCTAACATTCAAGATTCTTGAGGCGCACGATGTGTAATAAGCTCTGTTCTGTGTAAAGACCACTTCACGTTGACACAATCTGTCAACTAATCTGATGACTGAATGCATATATGGCATTAAAAGGACATAAAGGACTTTGCTCCTAATAAGCTGTCAAACCACCTTTATGTAGTAAACAAAATGAGCATTCGTCTGTCAAACGGGAAACAGATAATATCTGAAGATCTTTTTTCTCAGATTGGAATTGCAATATTTTTGAGGTTAATATTGCAGATCTACAAGTGAGTAGTTTTCAAAGTTGAAAGTTGAAGCAATATGAAACCTTTTTGTAATAAGTATATACTGTGTATATGCTCATGGCAAAAAAGTCCATTGTTATCCATTATCCATAACAACAAATGAACAAGAAGGGCAAATGAACTTTGCTACCAATCTACTGCCCAAATTATAGTTTAATATAAACATTTCAAAAATCTTCAAACGTTCTTTCAGCTTAATTTTATTAACATAAAGGATTAATAAGTTTTGGCCAAAACGATTTCGTTTAATTTCCGTTTTGGACACTTTCTTATTCCATCTATATTGTTAAACACTCAGCAAAATTGGATCTGTATGAAACAAAATCAATATTTTACAAACATAAATTTGATCCGTGCTATTTTAACATTGCTTATAGTATCAAATGGAAGAATGTTAGCCAAATTTGTTGAAGAAATGCTTTTGAAGACGGTTTAGTGAAAGCATTACTCAATTTTGTACAATATATTGAAATTCTTAAGTGATATCGTTGGTTTGATGTAGAAGTTTATAATAATAGTTGAAAATCTCAAATGAACAATAACGACTAAAGCTTTCCAACAGATTCTTTACGTACCAATGTAAATATTTGACTACATTGTGATTGAGAATCTTTTAAAAGTAGTTGATATTTATATATTTCATAATTGATGATTGATCTATACTGTCCCGCGTTTAAACTAGTACGTATAAGTCTTCATTTGACATAGATGGAATTCCAAGAAAATGTCATAGATACAATAAATGTTTTATTTACATAAGCCTCGTTGTAATGATTTAAGTCTTCAATAAAAAGTTTGATGTGTTTGATTTTCAGAATTACGACATAACTGTTGCATGCCATTTTATCAAAAGAAATAAAGAAAGCATATCATTTACAAGCATCGTAGACGAACTTGTATTTAGATTGCTGTAGAGAGTATAAATCATTGCCTCAAAACATTATATAAATACTTGAAACATAAAATAACAAGAATGACACATATCAAACACCCATTGAAACATACCTCCACATAGAGACATTCCTTTCTGTTAGATGTTTATATGAACAGTATATTGGCTGATGTGGGTGCACATATTCAATAAGCATGAAGACTTCTCTTAAAGTATGAGCAATACATGAATTCGGCAACCCTCTTCAGTTCTTGACATATTTCTGTAGAGTTTGACATGTGCAACTTTTTGCCATAATGTAATGTATTCTGTTTTTAATATATGTAAATAAAAATGGATTTACTTAAATATCAGAAGAGAAGCGTTATAGCAAATGTGCTTGGCCTTAAATCTTAATCTTAATAGTATTTAAGTGCTTATTGTGTAATATTTCGATTGTGTCAAATAATCTGAATATAATTGCAATTAATGTCTCTGTAATGATCATTTGACTAAATATTTAATTCCGCTCAGTTTTTCTGTGTGAATAAATATTTAGATAGACACCGTATTCGTTCATGGTTGCAGTTTTGCATTGAGATTTTATAATATAAACATCGACCTGAAATTTGATTTTTAAATACAAATTTGATGATAGACTAAGTAAAACATTTACCGTTCTATAATTTTGTATTCAAGTTATCAACCCATGATGAAAATTGCTCCAACGGTAAAAACACTAACAATTATTTATAAATGTAATTGTATTATATATCGTCACCTAGGTGCGACAGTAAATCTCAAGTGCATTTTGTCATTTTAAAGTGAAAGCTATTTTGGTACAAATATTATGTATTTATTCTATTGTACGCTTGTTGTTGTAGTTGTTTTTGTTGTTGTTGTTGTTTGGTTCGTTTAATATGAAAAAAGAAGTGCTTGGAATCAGACATGAAATATGGCTAAAATGCAAGTCATAACTTATATTTGTCTAAAATATTATGCAAAAATATTTTCAATGATATAACATAAAAGACAAGCATGGAGCTTAAGTAAAAATCATGAAGCCATTATGCTATTACGCAAGAACACGACCTGTAGTTTCTTACATAACAAATAAAAGCAGCAAAACAGGCATTTTGTTGAACAAAAATTGTTGTAAGACATCTGCCTTAACGTATAAGTATTATTCGATACCTAATAGGCAACAGAAACTGTAGACCATTAAAAATATATGTATTTTTATTAGATCAGAAAATGTGGATTTATTTGTTCGTGTTGCACGGTCACTATACAGAAGTGATCATATCATAAACCATGTTTTGGGAATATGCGTGCATTTTCATGCAATGTTGGTAGGAATGTTAGAATAACATCAAAACCTTATTGTATAAGAGTCCACCTCTGATAAAAACAACCCAATATTGACCGTGAATTTTGCTACAATACTTTTTTTATCAAAATTACACCACAATACGTAAATACCTAGTAGTTATTTTCGTAGAGTATCTTTCTTTCTTGCTCTCTGTTGTTTCATTAGAAAATCATAACTTGAAAAAGTTCTTGGCATGTCTCATAAGAGACAAATTGACCACTTATTAAATCAAAATCTATCTGTTATGATAACATTCAACTGATTTCTTCGAATTCTGTAATAGATAACACCTACGTAGCTTTATTTTTAAAACGCTTATGGATTGAATGGACAAGTTCTCTATCTTTTTTAATAATACGTTTTAGCAATCCTTCATCTGTTCATTTACACAGCATAAATATTAATGTATCAACATTAAATATCTTAAAAAACAGAAAAATGGTAATCTTATATAAAAATGATAAATTTGAATTTAAATTTTTGTTCATACGATCATATAATTTACAATAAAGCATTGCCCACAAAATACAGGGAAACGATTATTCCTTAACAAGATTCCTTTAATTAATATTTTTTCTCACACAGGGTGTATACATCTTTGAACAATCTCTTTATATATGTATATGAGACTCATATCAAGGTTCATTGGGCCTTGTTAACCTGACCTGTTTTTGAAGTTAGGAAATCAAGTTTCATAGGAGTATAAAAATATAAGTGAAAAAAATGAGATCATCAGACAATGTGGTTTCCTGATGATTACAATTTACCTGCAAATTGTCAACCTAGTTGTTCATTTGAGACCTAAATTTATTTATACCGTTCTTATCACAAGAAACATGTGCATGTCAATAATTTATTTAAATGATGTCCATTACATTGGATTCGAGACTGATCAGTTTGATAAAGATATTGAAATAGATAATCTGAAATTATTTTGTGCTAGAATCTGGTTATCCTTATTACGTGACATATACGTCATTCGGTCTAGTTCTAGTTGGAGGCTGGCAATTATATACTTGTTTTAATCTATGTAAAAAACATATTTTGAAGACTTGGAAAACAGTTAACTAATGTAACCGAAAGGAGGTCGCATAGAATATGATTATTTGATGCCAATTTGATATCAGGGCTAGAGATACCCAAGTGGGCACAGCTATACCTTTGTCATTGACCGCCTGTTTAATTTATTACTGATCAAGGATGCATGATGTAAAACTGCGCAGCTCAGTTACTCGGTGGTGCGTGATATTTAGTGACCTCTGTATCGGTTGTTGTCAGTGTTCATGTCCATGGAACAGGGAATATTACAGATCGGGAATCAAGCTTTATTTCTTTATAATTTAGCTGGCAATTCACGCATTTAGATATCACATCACCGGGCATAGATAACGGTTTCCATTGAACCTCTATACATTATTTTTAGGACTGTATTTATAGACATGTTTAATTCATCGTACATGTATAATAAGAAAGCTTAGGTATTTAACTTTCCAATCAGTACACAGTAAAAAATAATTACTCATATCGTGGTAAAAAGGGAACTCGCGTCTTCTTTGTAAACTTAACCTCTACTAAAATGGTAAACAATTGCCCTGTTTTTGGTAATAAACTACCATCGGCATGGTAAACCATGGTAAACATGGCAAGCCATGGTAAACTTTTACCACTGCCGATGGTAGTTTATTACCAAAAACAGGGCAATTGTTTACCATTTTAGTAGAGGTTAAGTTTACAAAGAAGACGCGAGTTCCCTTTTTACCACGATATGAGTAATTATTTTTTACTGTGTACACCTCATTGCATTATTTTATGTTAATAAATTATTCATGGGTAACATAACAGCACACCAGCTCTTTTTATAATATTTACAATTGAAAAGCATCATGGATAAAAATGCTTAAAACAATTTCAACCTTAGAATTTCCCGCTGACCTTCACAAGTGTACTACAGGCAAACATAAACTTCGTTTGCGTCATGACACCAAAAATGAATCTGAAATTGGTTACAGTATAACAAGTGAATGTTGTATTAGTAAAAAAGTAATGTCATTACAGTAGAACCAAAAGAATTTGCTTGAAAATGTGACTGCCATGGGAGTTTCATGATTTTGTTACAATCCATCTAAAGGAATGTATGTTGTATCTTTCACAATTTGTAAGCAACAAGCTTTGGGCGTCCAACAGTGTTGCATCTACATGTATAATACAGGATTATACAATATCGGTTCGAAGCCACGGGCACTATATAGATGTTATCAGAACACAAGAGCACAATCTGTCTGTAGTATACGGTAGTGATTTTGTCCAGCCAGAATTCAGCTCGCTGAAATATCGCTTTTTTTTATTTATGAAAATTTACAGGAAAGGCCTGTTTTTTTAGTTCGGATGCCCTTGTTTAAAAAGCATGTAAACTCGCCAAAGTAGCATAGAATCTCAAACCAAACTTTCACTAAGAAGCATAAATGTTATGAAAACATTTTGATATTAAACAAAATGTAAATTTTGGAAATTATAAGTGTCTTTTCGTGTGATTTTGCAAGTGTTTATTTTCCTTGAGTGAGGTCAATTTAGGTCTTTGCGTTTTATCTACAATCTACGGTTCTGGACTTAATATATTTTAGCCACTTGGTCAAAAGAGAGCGACAACACTTCTTTAACAAATTTACTAAAAAAATGATGTAATTTTGGGTAAAACACGCCTCGCGTAAGAGAATGTAACGCTTGGTCCAATGAGGTCAAATTAAACATCAAAATGTCTACGCAAAACATCATATAACCCCGGAAGTGATCAATTAAGCGGCACTTGTCTATTATTACGTATATATAGAGAGAGAGTTAAAACACCCTCTCCAAATCAGCGTGATCTGTATAGCCTAGTGGCTAAGCTACTCACTTTGAGTGCAAGAGGTCCCAGTTTCGAATCCCGTCGGCGCCTTCTTTTTCTTTTTTCTTTTTTTTTCATTTGAAAACAAAGTATTATTTTTTCCATCCTATTAGATTCATATACCTTCAATAAACTACTTTTAGATAATCATGATAAAATCATTTCCCTATAGCCCGTAAATAATATGCATAGTGGATGCACAGTCAAGCTCATGAGCTGCTACACGTGCATGGTATGGTAAATGACGTCAGATTTGCCTAGATATAGCCCAGACCTCCGAAAGGTGTGATTTGTTGTTTACGATGTTCGCTGTATCATCGGGATAATAGGCCGAATTAATAAAAGTAGCAATTGCTAGTAAGAAAAAGGCATTAAGAAAAAGCAATAGCTAGGCTAGAAAAAGATTTAGCCTTAGCAATTGCTTAAAAACATATTCACGACCTTCAGCTTGACCCAGACAAGACAAAGCTAGCATACAAACAATAGCCAGGCTAGCTTTTGCTTACATGAAGTTAGAAATGGCTTTGTTTACCGCGTGATAGTTTTCAGACACAAATGTTACAGCAAGTCACTCCACATTTTCGGTATCAATTTGTCACAGTTTCCAACAAATAGTATGATTTATATCATCTATAGTAACACGGCACTAGTATACTTCAGTGTTTTTTCTTACGCAGCACAAATGTAGCTGAAACCATGAATATATACCAGTGATAAGCTCCTCATATAGGATCTTAGTAATATGTAAGTAATTGCTACATGTTGTAAGCAAAAGGTCAGCTTTTTGAATACAAATGTAAGCAAGTACTAACCAGACGAACAATTGCTTGGAAGGGATTAGAAATAGCTTTTGCTGCCTTGAGAGATCTTTTTCTTGCAAGTCAATGCTAACTTTTAAGAATAGAAATTCAAGGCTTTAGAAATAGCAATTACTACTTTTATGAATTCGGCCTATTGTGATGACCGATATCTTGCCCTTTTCATACGTCTAATTGTACTGAAATTTCCCTCGTTTTATTAACTGATTTTAAAAGTCTTACAGGAAAGATATATATTTCAAATTTCATGAATGTGAGGTCTGATAAACTAAACTTGCAGTCTATATTAGTCAATTCACATAAAAGTTGTTAAAACAAGCTGCGCGTAAGTAGATGTGACAAAGCTGAAAAATTGGCAATTTTATTTAAAATGTAATAAAATGAAGATTTTTTTTATTCCTAACAGTCAAACAAAGGCATGTTTTATTGGATAAAACTCTAAATATTTTCATCCATATCTCCATTTTTGATTTGCATTAAGCCCCTTGTGACTATAGGGGTTACGAAGTCCGAACTATCCGACAGGTCAAGTCAAGAAAAAAATATCGCGATCAAGTTTTAAATATTGATCGCCAGATCGAAAAATTAAAATTGCTTATTAAAAGCTCATTTGCATAGGATCTAGGTTCTGGCTATTTGTCCTGGGATGTTTCGAGTCTAATCATCAGTATCACAGAATCGTGAGGCATAGGTAACAATTGGATCACACCAATTATACCGTATTTTGACTATATACTCGTATATTGAACAAAAAAGTGCAAGAGTAATTATACTTTCAGTATCCACAGCCTTTATGCTGCCTATACATTACTAAGACATTCACACACGTAAAGTACAGCAAAATTCAAAAAATTTAAGCATTTAGTTGCCTTAAAGAATCTAATCTCATGTACATATATTTTTGACTAAAAAATCAGACAGAAGCTATTAATAATACTCTTGCATTGTTTAGACTTGACGTAATTTAGGATCCTTTGCATGCACAAAGTTCTTTATTCATTTGTGTATTTTTCTGAAGGCATGCTTATAAATTGAGTTTGTTGATATCTTGCGATATTTGTTGAATGTTCTCTTGCGGCAATATCATTTAGGATAGATGGTTTAAAATGAACAGAAAAAAAGTAGAAAACAAATCTCTAGGCTTTGTTGATTCGTGCAGTCTATTGGCAAACCAGTTACTGAAGGGGAAATTGTTACTGGGTTTTTTTTTGTAAGAGAAGAAGAAGCTTCTTATATCTTCAGCTTACATTTTAATTAGGTAAATAAATTGTTTGTTATATTATTTTGTCGTGGAGACCGTGATTTCTTCAAATGTTTCGAGTTTACATAAACACGTACAACTTGAGTATATGAACAACCGTATTTGTAAGTATAACATGCCATATAATACTGTTGTAAAATATCAATAAGTTATAACTATTACTTATACGGAATTTTTCATAATACGAAGACAACGTGAGATGTCTACAACCAAAGAACTACACAATAGAATTAAGAAGAAGATTACGAATCGAGTTTCATGATCTAAATGTAAACAGATACGTTGAAAAGAACATTAAAATTGTAAAACAAAAGATAATCGAAGAGGGGGGAAATCAGCCTGGTACGCATAGCTCAAACAAAACAACAACAAAAACAAAAAATGCGAAAGTATTTCAGACCTGCAAAATGTGCATCACTTCTAACAACACGAACAACAAACTGATTTGAGATGCGGAACACCATTATAGGAGCTTTCCGATTATTGATCTAAATTTCAACAAATACGTTGAAAAGAATATGAAAATTGTTTGTAAAGATAATCGAAGAGAGGGAAAATTAGCCCGGTACGCATAGCTCAAAAAAACAACAAAAAAACAAAACAAAACACACACAAAACAGAAAGTATTTCAGATCTGCAAAAAGTGCTTCACTTCTAACAACATGAACAGCAAACTGATTTGAGATGCGGAACACCATTATGGGAGCTATCCGATTATTATTTTTTCCACAGATAGTCGGATACAGTTTGAGGCAGTCACAAGGTGGATAATGCAACCCCGGAGGATTCTTTTAACCACTAAATAAACATTATTTTCTTCACTGATAAAAGCTTTGACCTGGCCGAGTTAACAGCCTTAATCCAAAATCCTTGTCCTTTTTAGAATTGGTTACATCTGCATTACACTTCGGCATCCACCTGGTCTATTAGATATTACTGGTATAGACTTTATAAGCTGTGCAGGTCCTCGCACAAAACAAATTCTGTCATGTGTTCTATCAACAATACAAGCTTTACATTACCAACTGATTTAAGATGTATGATTTTTTAATTTGTTTGTCCTTGATAAAGGTGATAAATTTGACATTAAAACACTTATTGATAATAATCAGAGTATGAAACAAAGGAGCCTAGCAATCATTTAATTGGTGAAATATTGATAGATTAACATAAAAATGGGGCATATCGTTAACTGACTTTAACTAACGATGACGGGTGTAAAATTCAAAACTGCAATACGCAGGTCTACGTTGCTTGTCGTTACCCCCAAGTCGTACACTGTGACTACTTGTTTCGACGGAGGGTAACGTATTTTCAACTAAAAAGTTGTAACTGAAAACGACTGATAGTAAAAATAGTGTTCGTGGCTAGCAGCGTGTGTGAGTGTAAAATGACTTTAACTAACGATGACCGGGGCGTAAAATTCTAAAGTGCAATTCGCAGGTCCACATTGATTGTCGTTACCCCCAAATCGTCACAGTGTAAACGAACCTTTAAGCGTCTTGTGGAAGTTGTGGTCACCCAACACCGAACCAAAGTCTGATTGAGCTCGCAATTCATCGCTCCTTTCCGCAGCCTTTCGCCACTAGTCGCCGTGGTGTCGTTAAAGGTCGCTGTCATCCGTCAGGTCAGCAAATCTTGATTATTTCTCTGTTGTCGTCACTTTACGTCCATAATTTTGTGATTTCAAGTTCGTCCTTTTTTATGCTGGCGATAATTCGTCGCAGTTGGAGGCCGACTATGGTTTGGCCTTTAATCATACTAATTAAAGGGACTGGCGTAGATTCTTCCAACAATTTTTTTACCTACATGTTTATAGTAATATAACCTACGAGGCTCATTCCAAAGTAACGTTTGTGAACGAAAAATTGAAAAAAAAAATCACTTTTAAATGGCCACAGAACCTAGCAGAAACATTATATCAACGAGTTTGTTGTTGATAATGGTGCTCACTGGTGGGGTCAAGACATGTAGCTGTTTAAATATTAAATCAATTGCCAAAATCCTGAGTAAAGTCCATGTAACGTTCGGTAACGTTTGTGACCGCGCACAGAAATGTTTTTTTGCTCCTAATCACTTCAAAGTACAATTTCTCTGAAGTATCAACAATTTTTTTATTGCGCCTTACACCGATTATGGGAAACATATTTACAATTATTTCATAAAAGTTACAGAACATTATATCGGCAGGATTTATTTTAATGCATTATTTTGTGTTGTAACGTTTGGTAACGTTTGTGACATTTTGGTGTAACTTTTTGGTAACGTTTGTGACATTTTTGAAGTACCAAGTAACAAATGTATGACTGAAAAACATATTTATGTGGTCGAATAAAAAAGCTTATTATTTGCTTGAAATCAAAAAAGGTTTAGTTTCCATTGGAATGAGCCACAAGTGTTTTTTCCATGATTATGAGAAATATTGGAGAAAATTGTAATTCTTTACCAACTTGTGGTGTAAAAACAGTGTTGTGAGACTGCCTTTAATTGACAATTTAGTAGAAAGTGTTCAGAAGGTAATGACTTATGATATTGTAATTATTTTTTATTCGTAATATTTATTTATTTAAGGTACAGAGGAGGAATTGTTTAGAATGATAAGTCGCTAGTATCATGTC
>JXSR01S010591.1:40497-50756 GCA_000969725.1 Ophiothrix spiculata
TAGTAGCAAACAGATAGTCTTGTTTGAATACTAAATACATTTCATTATTTAATATATTTTTCTTGTATTTAAGCATAGTAATAACATTAAACGGTGTTACGCATTTTCTGGCCAAGGGGGGTTCTCAGCAATGCAAGATCCCTATAAATCATGGTTTCATATTTTTATTATCATTTTAATATTGTTCATTTCAAACGCTAAGGCGACGAAAAAACCCTGCTTTACGGGCCCGACCGACCCTAATTGTTGGAATAAATATCTTGTAAAATCAGCCATTTTTTGTCCACAATTTTTAAATTTTAACTATTTTTTAATTGAAATTTTTTCCCGTGTTTTTTTTTTAATTTTTTTAAATTATTATTATTCTTGGCAAAAAAAATCGTCCGACCGACCGACCGTACTAGAAAGGACCACCCGCCCGTAAAATAGGTTTTTTTCCGTCGCCAATCGTGACATTATTAAACATACTTAAACAAACACAATGTAATTTGTACGTGTAGCTTAATCAACGCCAATATTACAACTTTGAAACAACTTTATATCATCTAACCCCCGTAGGCAATCAGTATAAAGTGTCTTGCTAAAGAACACAACACATTGACACAAGCGAGGCTTATGGATTACGAGGCGGGCGCTATATCCACTCGGCCATACGTGCTCCTCAAATTACCAGTTGTTGCCTCCCACCCCCCACCCCTGCTGGCTACCCGGCTGGCTACACTACTTACCCAATACCCTAGGACTATGAAAACGATGATCCAAATAGTTTGTTATTTATAAAAAGACGGAGCAATGGATTTTAGTCAATTTATAACCTTAAAAGTTCAAGCTATATTGATACTAACTAAGCGTGTCTTTCAGAATGTTAGACACAGGACATTACACCCAATTTTTTTTTTTGGTATCAAGAGACATGTAGAATTTAAAATAATAAGGTTTGCAATTATGTTTAATTATACCGGTATTGCAGACCGATATCAGGTATTTTGGGTGTGTTTCATATAGGGGACATCTGAGCATCATGTTTAGTTTATTGCCCTCTCTTAAAATTGTGATTATTGATTACTTTGGTAATCAGACACTTGCAGTTCCGACGTAAGGTACCTTTTGCTGTGACGCGTCTCATGTGCAAGGAATTATATTATCTGTTCGTCTAATATTCGAACATCATCCAGCATGAATACCGTTCAGAGTACATAAATTAGGATCGCGGTAATAAGAAACAATCATTATTTTAAGAGCTAAGAGAAACTAGACATATCCAAAAGCTTATTTCTGAAAATGGTGCTCAAAACAGTTATTGTGATTTTTTGTAGTTCATCACCACTGTTACACCTTCGATATTAAATTTTGATAATTTTGAATGCCCATTCCTTACGGGCTTGTACAAAACTAACAGGATTAAAGTAGCTGAAAGATATCGCCGACAAACAAGGAACAACGGATTAAGACCAACGTGTGCCGACAGCACTAAACGCTTAAAGTGTTTTATTTGACCCGATGACTTTTCCACCGATGTCAGGCACGTTTAGTAATGACCAGCAGGGAGAAAACTTGCTAAAATTGACCACCAGAAGAATATTCAATTACATGAACCGATTAAAACTGCAACCTGTCATGCTTTTGGCTATGGTCTGGGTACTGGTACGAGGTTTCACGGCTAATCCGATAGCAAGACGTCTTGGACTTAACAAAAGAAAAGATTCTTCAACTTAAGCAAAATCGTTCATAACATATATATAGAATGAATATTTTCGAAAGTGTACAGGCATGCAAAGTCATAGATTTTAAAATCTTTACCCATATTATATTATATAAATAGTAGAGAAGTGACCTTGAATAAGGCGGGGTCAAATCAAATTTGACCTAAAAATCATGTTTTGGACCCATTTTTGTTGTTGCCCCCTTACCAGTTTATGAGAAAATTGATCACGTTCGGAGTTCTATATCACACCCAACAAGATTACCTATCAAATCTGACCAAAAGCAACATAAGTTTCCAGATGTTTTCATCATAAATAATTGATCTTTACATAAAAAGTGGTACGAATATTTTAATTCCAACTATATGACCAACCGGGTACTTAAATTTATAGGAAATCAGACACATTGTGTTTTTGATTGCCATTTCTTCTAGGAAGCAATTGAATATTATCGACAGTAAGACTACATTTCGGTAGATTAAACAAGAAATGGAGAGTTGTTCAATCATTCTGCTTAAACTTAGGAAACAAATCAGCTAGGTCTCGGCAATTGAAGCAACTAAGACTCATTTATAATTGTCAATAATTTACCAGGTCTACAAAAGGATCAGCTGTCGATTTTAGTGTTTTTCTCCATATTAATCTGGTGTACATACATACACTGACTTTCCTGAAACAAAACCGAGAGCAACATTTGTTTATTTTCTTCATTTATTTGTTGAATTGTTTGTACTTGTCGTAGCTTTCAGCCGTTAAATTTTCTAACTTTGCTGGAAGTACAGATATGCAAAAAAAAACCCAACAACAACACGTCAGTTTATTTTGAGGTTATTGTCCAAATAATCCTACGGCCAAATTGAATACACGACATCGATATTCCTTTTATCAGTTGTATTGATATACCCAAATCTTCCAACTTACATCAAATGTGCAGTAAAGCTGTGAGCATTATGGTTAACCTTTCCAAAGACGTAGTCCATTATCAGACTTAAGTAATTTGTTGCATTTACCGGAGAGTTTTGGCTAAGCTGAATTCAAATCTGGGAAACTTTATATATTGTTTTGATCATAGAAATTTCAAAGCAAAGTAAAGTATTAATATTTAGAATACGGTATCGACGGGTGTTAACGTTTTCTACAACTGGTACATTAATTTTTGGATTGTAATTATCTCGTTGTATTGGGTTTGTGTATCTTAAATCTAGAGTCTACACTGCAAATTTTGCCAAACACGTGACGCCTAACGTACGCGTCCAATTTGTTCATAATCTCTATTTAGAACACCAATGTTCTTGAAAATACGGCAAGTAGTGCATACTACATATAATAGATTTATTTTATTTTTGCAATTTTTCCCTGTCTCTTGAACTGGCCATTCTGTGAAATAGGGAATATGTATTTGGCAGTGCACGAAGGCGGAAAAAGTGGCCATACAAAAACTTAATTTGACATATTAGGGGAATGAATTAGTATAAAAATAATATTAGAAAATTGCAGTCACTGAAATCGTCGTCGTCGTCATCATCAACAACAACAGCAACAGCAGCAACAACAACAAACAACGACAAAATGGCGGCCAAAACAAATGTTGCCATGTCGCGTCAAAATATTTCCGCCAAAAAATTAAAAACTCACTTCCTAATGGAATTTTTCAATGAAATTTGGCTCATATTTGCAGTATGTAAGTACAAATGTATTCCTGAAATGAAATTTGAAAAAAAGTTGTTAGATTACGATTTTATGGGCAAAACAAATTTGAAGAGCGCCCTCGAAAATGCTTATTTATGCTAATTAGCATAGAAAGAGGTGGGATGATTAGAATTTTTTTGCCACCAAGTGAAGGGTATGGTATAGTTAAACAAATACATAGAGGGGCGATGAAAAATTACTTCGCGTTTTGCGCTAACGCACAAAAACCAAATGTTGGGTTCATATGGACCCCCCTTGACCACTTAAGTGTAAATACCCTTTCTGTCTTTTTTACATCTATTTCGTCAACTTTATTCTTGTAATTTATTCTGCGACCTTGCGAACTGATTATGAGTAAACATTCTTTCGTAAGGCCACCGCAAGACGTTTCGTACGAAAGCTTGCGAAGTAATCAAATAAACATTCTTAATCGTTCGGATGAACGCCGTCCGAACACCGTAAGGCTATTGTGATGAAACCTTTTGATGAACAAACGAAAATAAAACAGTCAAGCAATAAGTGAAAACATTTTTAGATATTTGTAAGTATACACAGACGTGCCTTGTAACTTGTTACCTCTCTTCACTCAAAAATCTGTAATGTTTCTGTAAAATAATATACTTGATGGTCAGATGTCTATTTATATGTACTTCAGTCGGACAGTTTGACAGTTCGAAGAAACCAGTAAATTTCACGCTTTTGTTTGTGTAAATTCGAAAGATAAGTGGTTGAATATGTGTCCTGTGATTAATCCTTGACGTCTAAAGAGTAGACGGAAAAAAACATGAAAACAATAAATTTATCACTCATTTAAAACATTTTTAGATAGTCACATATCATCATTATCTTATAGTATTGCTATATTGCTCATATTTATATAAACTTATCCTTCCATTTTGTGGGAGCAGAATTCATATTATTAATACAAACCTGCCAACGTTGTAGTTAATGCCACACTCGAGTCTGAATCTCGGTAACAATACCTAAATAATACTGGTAGCCAAAAGCAAAATGGACTGCTGCTGTACCCGGTTATGCTAATGAATTCTTTCAAATCTGATTTCACATTTAGCGAGGTCGATCTCTACTGGTCATTCTTGAATGTGTCTGCCATCGCTTGAAATATCATCGGGTCAAATAAAACACTTTAAGCGTAACTTATGTGCTGTTGGTACATTTTGGACCTAACCAAATCAGCGTGTACTTGTTTGTCGGTAATATCCTTCGGGTACTTTGATCCTGCAGTATTGTACACCCTTTGGGAACGATTATTGAATATGAATGGATTTTATAGCACAAAAAAACGCCGTTGTCAATATATAGAGAGACAAAAATATTAAGAAAAATTACCAAAGTAATATTTGCTTAAGCAGTGTTTAAACAAAAGATCCATTCCGGTTATTCGTCATTACCTCCTTTATTAATTAATTAAATTAATTAACTCTTTATTGTAAAAGTTGTCATCGTGTCTTTTACGTTATTGTCTTTTCATGGCAAAACAGGTATAAAACATCATTAATCAAATTAAATACCAATGAGGTTCGTACGACGTTCGCACGGCGTTCGGAAGAATATGTATATTTTTGTACAAATATCTAACAAATGTTCATTTTTATGAAATTTCTTTTCAGGGCAATATTATTATATATATTTTGCTTTGACGAAAATGAGTTTTGTTTTTGAAATAGATTTAAAAAATACCCTTACGACTGGTCGCAAACGCCCTACGAACAAGCTGCGAACAGTTGTTTTGACCGTTTCGTACGAACGCCCATTAACATCGTGCGATCAAAACAAGTTCTTAAGTTCGCAACCAGGTCAATAGACATGTCAAAGATTTGTTACGAATGCCTTGCAAATACCTGCATACGGTTGCCGCACGGCGTTCGCACGGCAGTGCTTTTACTCGTTCACATAATAAACATAAGAACGACATACAATTGCTTCTTCTGAGTATTGACGAGCCAATGGTATGTTCACCGACCTTGTCAATATCAACATATCAAGCAAATATGATTACTGTATGCTAATCCCAGAGAAATGATTAGCATTTCTCTGGCAAATCCTCATTAAAAAGCATTCATTTGAATAGGAATAACAAAGGCGAAGTTCATACGATGTTCGTTCGGACAGCGACTGATTTGTAATTTAAGGGGGACAGAATACCGTACTCAAACATAAATATGAAACTATTAAGTGCGCGTATGCTTTGTGATAGTGGCGCCAAGGGGAATTTGAATATGATGTCGCCCCTCATTTTTTCATAAGCGAGGAATTTTGTTGTAATAGATCATAGGTCATAAATTGGTCATGCTCATATGGGGGAGATGGTAACATAAAAACTCATTTTTCGTAGTTTAATGTAATTTTACTCAAGAAGTTTAATACAAACTGCAACAAATTTGGTATGGGTATCTGGGCAATTTAATTGTCTTCAAATGCAAAAATTTCCAAGACAATTGAACAAATATTATGAGATCTATGGCTCAAAATGTGAACCAAGTTAACGGGGGAGGCGGTGGAGGAAAAGACGGTGGAGGAAAAGCCCATTGACTTGTACACAAAATTGTGAAAAAATACCAATCTTTCGAAAGTCGTCATGCCAAAAGTTGAAATCCTACAAGAATAATTTTTTGCATACTTGATAATGAGGAATAAACATATCTCGTCATGCCAAAATATTAATGGTAGATGATGTATTGAATAAAGTTTGTCGAGGATAGATTTTGTCATTTTCAGGGTATTTCCACAACTAGTTTCAACAATGTTCAAAGGTCAAAATGTTCATGACAAGTTTCGTATGTTCTGAAAACGTTGATGAATAAAAGTAATGACAACTTGTAAATTCATAATACCGTAATTGCACGGATTAACAGTAACAAATAAACCAAAGTCTAATGGATCAGGTTAATTATTGAGATAATGCATGTTTGATCACCCTGTATGCCAAAAATGCAGCAAAATGGCCATAGTAAGCGGAAGTTTGAATGTAACTTGTCTCAAGCATTGTCAACTATTGCTAAGACATATAAAAAACTCACCAAATAGCACATGGAGGCATACAATCCTTTTTAAAGTATATAATTTTAACCACCCTGTATATTTCACCGTATGGGTATTAAAGTGAAAAATTCTATTTTCTTATTAAGAGCCCTATGTTTTGCCAATATAAATCCATACCTGGTGTGTTTTATGTTGATGGCTGTGTAGAATAAAAGGGGTCTATTAACAGAGTAAAAATAACAGACTTTTTTAATTTACACCCTGTATAATTTTCATACACCCTGTATAATGTCAGTATAATTGTATATTTGGTATCCCTATAGTATGAGCTTTTAAAAAATGTATACTTTTATGGTGTTAAAATTTCCATATTTAATCCTGTGTTGAGAAATATTCAGATTGGTGATGTTTTTCTCATTTAGTAGTATGTTACACTTTTTCAGACCAATTCATGACTTATGATCAATAACGGTATTTTGTGCCGTAAAATCACTTTTACCCTACTGATTTTTTTTCCTTCTCTTCTACACCTTCTCTTAATACCATTTATGTCTTTTTTGTTTTCTCTATTTCGTCTTGTCTCCCCATTTCCATTCTTGTACTTTATTGATTGAAAATTCACAAGTCTATCGCACGAACACAGTAAGAAATGTCTGCGATCTTGCGAACTGATTATGAGTAAACACTCTTTCGTAAGGCCACCGTACGTTCGTACGAAAGCTTATACGAACTAATCAAATGAACATTCTTAATCGTTCGCAGGAACGCCGTACGAACACCGTAAGGCTATAATTGTGACGAAACCTTTTGATGAACAAACGAAAATAAAACAACACAGTCAAGCAATAAGTGAAAACATTTTGAGATATTTCTAAGTATACACAGACGTGCCTTGTACCTCAACGTTGAGTAATATTTACACATCTGGAAGAGTTGTTATCTCTCTTCACTCAAAAATAATGTTTCTGTAAAATACTACTTGATGGTCAGATGTCTATTTATGTCCGTACTTCAGTCGGACAGTTTGACAGTTCGAAGAAACCAGTACATTTAACGCGTTTGTTTGCGTAAATTCGAAAGATAAGTGGTTGAAATATGTGTCCTGGGATTAATCTTCGACGTCTAAAGTGTAGACGGAAATAAACATGAAAACAATAAATTGATAATGTTTTTTTAAATAAAAAACAAATATATACGAAAATCTTAATACATGTATTAAGCCATTTAGCGATGATTTATCATGACAACATCCTAAAATATATATAAACAATTCTGTTTCAGAAAATCTTTAAACACATCAAAACCTTTAATAATTATTTGATTATAATTATTAATTAATATATTTGGCTTGTACAAAAATACAAACAAAAGCATACCGTATGACACTAAGAAATATATACTTTTGGTATCATCAATGAGTTAGATAAGAACTGAAAGCAAATTGAGCGCTATTTGGTGAAGGATGTGGAAGGTTGGTCTCTTTATTGCATAAGCAAGCAACAACGAAAACACAGAAATGTGACATAGACATAAATAAAAAAAGGCAATTGCAGTTTTTGAATAAAGTATATTTAGAGACCAGCTAAAGCTCTTTATTTTGAGTATTTTCACTCAGATAGCCTACTATATTTTCCACCTAAATAATAAAAGAAAAGGAAATGAAGTGAGTAAAACAAATACTAGCAAACCAAACAAGTGTATCCTGTTTAATAAATTCAGATTTGACTTGTTTTAAATTACAGTGAGAAATCCTTCCTTCATCAAGGCGCAGTATTGTATCTATTGGTAGAATTGCAACGATGCACATCACTCCCTTTCTTGCATTAATTCCAGATAAGTTATGACTTCTTACGATATTTATGGTTTTAACTTCCTGTTATGAACAAACAATGATTATAAGATACAATATTAAATTTGTTTAACCGTTTATATTTTTATTTGATGTTTTATTCATTGAATAAGATATAAAGTAAAGGAGAGGAAAATATCTCATGTTACGAATTAATCAGATCTGATAAACTTATTTGAAACTGTTCGTCTGAAAGACTAATCTATTTCTTGACAACTTACGCAATTAAGTATTCAAAGTGCACTAATAATTTATGGTAGGTCTATCTCGACTACTGGAAGGATAGATACAAACGTTAACAACTTCAAACCAGATTTTTTTTTATTACTAAGTGAAATGAAGTGTTACAAATTAATTAGTTGGAGAGAAATTTTCAACCGCATTCATTTTGGCTCCCCCAATTTACAAATTCTAAAAAACAAGAGAAGAAGATAAAGAACCAAAAAGTAACTGCCTTTAACAAACGCAAAGGACTTAACTCGTATGTTTCATTTACCTCCTCTTAATTTGTGTATGGTTGCTCATGGGTATAAATAATAGAAAACGTTATACAGGGTGAGTCAAATTAAAGTGTAATCAACGGATTAATTTTTTTACAGAAAATCTGTTCATGTATTTCTATTTTAATTATGCTTGATAAATAGCAAATTTAATCAGCTTTCATGAAAATTTTAGTTTGTTGAAATCGATCAATGCATTCAAAAGTTACATCCGTTTAAATAAAGGTATTCAATTTTGATGTCGAACAAGTTTGCTTCAACACGAACTCTTTACGGTGCAGCAGTGGGTAATTTCTTATTGATAAATCATTATCTTATTGACGCTGCATTCAAAAGTTTAAACGGGCACACATTGCGTAGAGATACTAAGAAGATTAAATGATTGCAGATCAAAGTACTGATGGTCATTTCAGAAATCAGTACACAATCTTGACAACCAATGCCAGAAGGTTAATCATGGCCAACAATGTAGCAACCGGCACCGGCATTTTCTTGTAGTTAAGTAACATCACACTCATAGTCCGGTTGAAGATCACCTTCTGTTTTGTCTGTAGTTTACGGATGCCAACCAGCTCTCATCACCTCAAGCTATTTAAAATATTGCTAATAAGCGTAATACCAAACAACTCTTACCAACAGAAACTAGGAAGCCTCCGGCAGATCCACATCCGGATGATTCAACAGAAGAGCTTTTTTGAGACACCTGAAAGTCATTACCTTGAGATTCAACTCACTATCCCGGTACCCAATATTTCACAGTCCACATTCAACAGCCTATTTTTGTCTTGTTATTTTATTTCCATAGGCGTTCCTATCATAACAATTAAAAGATACAACAGCTTTTGTTACCAGTACGTGCGTAAACTTAATAGCGTAGTTTGTTCGCCTTTAAAATTGGGTACCACCGCTCAAATGGCTATAACTTCAGGATGCTTTATCCGATTTCAACACAATAAATTTTCTACGAAAGCTAATGAAATTTGACATCTCATACAGGAAAATTTGTGCAAAATAATAAAAGGAACTGGTTATATAAAATCACTGACTAGATTACACTTTATTCTGACTCACTCTGTACATGTATTATCATCATACCACTATGCTCAAGTCCTTCAGAAGTGTGCGTTTTCCCAGACTAGCATTTTAATAAAATACATGTAACCACTGTACAGCATATAGGATAACACATTGCGGTTTCTTATTCCAGAAACAAAATTTCAAGGCGTTCATTATTTTCATAGTATTACAGAACTATATGGTTTTAAGAATATTCAAAGTTACGTTGACTATAATGATCAACTAATCATTACCGACCAACTATATGGTATTTATGCATACACTCATATAACATGATTGATTGACCAAAGTCTCACAAACTGGCGCAGATATTGAATACAGATAGCGTCAAGCCCACGCAACACACGAGTTATTCGAAACCGGGCATCTGCGAATCACTTTCATACACTGAAAACATCATTTCGTCAAACGTGGTGGAAAAGTCGTCAAACAGGGGTT